>JACEIK010003206.1:86823-175048 GCA_018107945.1 Datura stramonium
CTTTGGATTTTTAATTGTTATTACACACAATGTGGTTCATGAATCATGATAATAAAGTAGAAAAATTAGTGAAGAATATTTTCTTTTCTTTTATAGTGAATCTGGTTCCTTCTTTCTTGTTTTCTTTAAACATTCTTCAATTAAAGATTTTTGCATGTTGGATTATTCATTTAATAAACAATTTTGGAGAATTATGCGGATATATTTTAATATATATGACATATTATAAATGTGACGTCCATGACAAAGAGCGAGTCAAAAAGACTACTGACAATAAAGGACTAGCAAATTTCTTAAGAAGTTGTGGACATGATATGTTAAGTGAATTCCATATAACAATGTGAGAGGAAAGGGAAAGAGCTTTACATGGTGTAATACAAGTTCACATGGTACATGCATTTTTAGGTTCAATGATAGCGTAATCCAAAGAACAAATTTGTGAGGCGTGTTGCGTAAAAACGAGCAATACGATCCCATGAACGTGGATTGGGCAAACTCAAAGAGGATGTTGAGTCTCTAAAGAGGGAATGTATGTGATGTCTATAGAGGAGGACAAGCCGACAAGGGTGAGTTAAGAGAAATGATAAGCTTCTGAAGATGAGATACACATAGTACGCTAGGTATTGAAGGAGTACATATGATACGTTAGACAAATTCATATTGAAATGAAAGAAAAACTAAAGAGTTTTATAAGGCATAGCAAAAGGGACATATCTGTGAGGTTGATTGAGCCAAAGCTGATAATACGAAGCTTAAGTTTTCGGACAGTCAGGCTAAGATCACTATAGAACCTGATTCGGGCTTATTTTATATTGAATATATTTAGCCGTAAAAATCATATTCAAATAAAATTTCGAACTTCAAATCAACTTGATTTGAAATCATGGTCAAACGAGCATAAGTTTTAATGATCCACTAATCATCAAAGTTTAGGCTTAAGGAACAATTTTAAATCCTTCCCTCTTAATTAATCCAATTTGGGCTTAATAAAGATTAAAATTTATTGACTAACCAAAAATAGTGGGGATTTAGATTCCATTTGTTGCTAATTAAGGAACATAATGTTTCAAAGTACAAATCCCCATTGTCCGTACAATTGCATGAAAGGTCAAAAAAAAAAAAAGGAGAAAAATATTTTAAGAAAACCCAAAAATGAAAAAAAAAAAAAACTACTTAAGAAATTAGTCCATTTTAAATAGTCTTTTAAGTCTTCATGTTGAACACATCTTAAATCAAATTGTAATAATAACGAATATTGAACGATTATTTTATATATCTAATGATCTTGATAGATAGAGTAATCAGATACTTATATTGGTTGGAGGTATCAAATATCATATTTCTAATCTCACTAGACAAAATTTATTTATATTTGTATTGTTGGGAAATATCAAGATATCAAATCTTGTCCAAATAGAATTATTTGATTGGTGATCGAGGAATATCATGTAAAACAGTCACTGAATTCTAAACACGCGGAGAATTGTGATAAGATGAATAAGATTTCTCCATTTTTAACTAGAGTTTTGAGTTCTAGTCTTTAAAAATTAAAAGATCCTATTAGCATATGTTTCGTTGTTGTTATTGTACTGTTTTTGTTACTGCTTTCGTTTTCATATTTTTTTTCAAATTATTTTGAGATTTGTTATTGAAGCCGAGGGTCTATTGAAAGCAATGTTCCGGCGGAGGTAATAGATCCAGTCAAAAATTTAAAAAATTAGCAAAGAAATGTTAAATAGCAGCATATGTTTACAGTGCCACGTGACACTATCCAGTTAGTCAACTCATTTGGATTTTTAGAAAATCCAAAGAAAGAAAATCAAGAAAAAAAAATCCACACTCCAGCCAGTTGTGAACTTTTTTCTAGCCTGGATAGCTGGATTATATATNATATATATATATATATTCATTTCACACAATTATCAGTGTCTTCTTGTCTTTTTCTTGCTGATACTGTACTACAGTGTCACTTTTTTTTTAAAAAAAATGTGAGAAAAAATTATATAAATTCCCATTTATTGTAACTGAAAATCCTTCTCTCCCAAATTTCTGCAACTGGGGTTGCTGCAAATAGCAAGGGGGTTAGGAAGATACTGTCTATTTGTCTTCATTTCAGTTTTCAGTCCCCCCCCAAAATAGCAATTTCCTTAATTTAAGCTCTTTTTTTTTTCTTTTTCTAATTCTTTATAAAAGAAAAAAAGTTTGTGTCTTTCCTTCTCTGGGTTTTACTTAGGGTGTTGGGTTTCTGGTTTTTCTCTGAAATTTAGCAAGAAACAAACAGAAATCAGCAAAGCCAAAAAAAAGGGTTCTTGAAAAGAAAATAAAAGATTTGATTTTTTTGAGCTTTATATTGATGCTGCATTTTGTTCCTTAAAGATGATGGTTAGTTTGCCTTCTCTCTCTCAAACTTATTAAAGGGTACTAGTAGAATTTTTTCCCACTGTTTGTAGATTTTAATATATTACTTTTTTTTTGTTTTGTTTTTCTTCCTTGCTGTGTTCTATATGAGATGTTTAACATGCCTTGTTTCATCCGTTATTTCTTTCCTGGATTGCTTTGATTTGTGTATCTTTGTGCCGAGGATTTATTGAGAACAGCCTCTCTGCCTAGGCGGAGATATAGTCTGCGTAAACTCTATCCTCCTAGACCTCATTTTGTGGGATTATACTAGCTATATTGTTGTTGTTATTGTGTTCTACACGAATTTGTATGTAGTCATTGTAGAATGTATGACTAATTTTTTGTTTTGTTATAATATATACTCTAAGGGTTGATGCATTCTTTGGTTATTGTTTGTTATAATAGAAATTTTATGCATTTAGGGCTGGTTCTAAGGTGTTGACTGATTCTTCCACCAATGGACTGAGAAATCAAAGATTTTTCCCCCCTTTTTTCTGGAGGTGGAATTTTTTATAGACCAAATAACCAGATATTTAGATTTGAAGACCTGGTCACAAGTTTGACTTGAACTTTTAGACTAAAAGTTAGGAGTATTAATTATAGGGTCTTAGCTACTTTATGTGTAATGTGTATGTATTCAACTTTTCAGTTCTTCACATGATTTCTACTGAAAGAAAGAACAGCTAGTTCTAATTATTTTGTTTGGTTTATAGTTCATCCTGAGTCATTTTGGGGTTATTCATCCGTGATAGTCACAGTCCTTCTCTTTTTGTTATGTTCCACAGATCAAAACTTATAATTAAAGCTCCGAGGAGATTATCATCAAGTTTGAGTATAGTTAGTCTCGAGGCTGGGTTGAGTGTGATCAAACTCTTGAGTGTGAGTTGTATTGCTTCGCTTGTGTGCGATTAATTGGCTGAAGTCCTGTTATTAGTCAGTGTTCATGGCTTATGGTAATTCCAGATCTGTAAGGTCAGTCCATTTTGACTTATTCCATTATGTCATTTAGTATGAACTCTTCTTCTGTTTGGTCTTTCATTTGCTAGCTATTATGCTTATCTTTTTTGTATCAGAAAATCTGTTTAAATTAGGTATGTCATTGATTATGTTATAAGGTTATATTTTAATTTCAGGTTCCAAGATGATCTTGAATCAACAAAGTATGCAACAATAAATGGAGATAATGTGATTAAAGTGAAGTACAAGATTGATGGATCACGATTACCTGAGCCAGCTAGTAGAAAGAGTGAAAAGGAGCCTGACAGGACTGGAAAATCCTTGAAGGCTAAAGTGCTATCGCGGGTTTTCTCAGAAGATTATGAAAGAGTGAAGAAAAAGATAATGGATCCTCGTGGACCTACAGTTCGTAGATGGAACAAGATTCTCTTAGTAGCTTGTTTAGTTGCTTTATTCGTGGACCCTCTATTCTTTTACTTGCCAGTGGTCCAAGATGAAGTTTGCATAGATATAGGAACTAATCTGGAAATTGCCCTTACAGTTATTAGATCAATAGCTGATGTCTTTTATATGATTCAGATATATATTCGGTTTAGAACTGCTTATGTTGCTCCATCTTCTCGAGTATTTGGGAGAGGAGAGCTTGTTATAGATTCTTCAAAGATAGCTCAAAGATACTACAAGAAAGGTTTCTGGATTGATCTCCTTGCTGCCCTGCCTTTACCACAGGTTTGTCAACTGGAAATTCGGGTAACTACAATCCTTGATATAGTCAGGTTGAAATTATTAAGGAATATTGTCGTCCATGTGTTGCAGGTATTAATTTGGGGCATTATCCCTAATTTAAGTGGCTCAACAATGGCGAACACAAAGAATGTCCTTAGATTCATTATCATTTTCCAGTACCTCCCCAGACTTTATCTCATATTTCCACTGTCATCACAAATAGTAAAGGCTACTGGTGTTGTTACTGAAACAGCATGGGCTGGAGCTGCTTACAACTTGATGCTTTACATGTTAGCCAGCCATGTAAGTGGACCCGAGCTTGCTCTCCGAAGCCACTTCCAATTAAAATTAGTAATAATAGTTTTTCGTATACAAATCAATGGTATTTTCTTATTTGCAAATATAGGTAGGAGGAGCTTGCTGGTACCTTTTATCAATTGAGAGGCAAGAAGCTTGCTGGAGACACGCCTGCAGTTTTGAGGAGCGATCTTGTGATTTTGGATATTTTGACTGCCGGAGGGTTAACGATCCACTAAGAAGTGCCTGGTTCCAGTCCAGCAACATTACAAAGCAATGTGATCCTAATACTAGTGATTACCCTTTTGGCATTTACAGTGATGCTGTGACAGCTAGTGTCACAACTGCTTCGTTTTTCAACAAATACTTCTACTGCCTATGGTGGGGTTTGAAGAACCTAAGGTGAGACACTTCAAACACCATGTCTTTGATCTTAAAATGTTTTGCGAAGTGAAACAGAATTTGGAATTCTTCTGTTAATGTACAGTTGTATGAGCAACTGTACCTAACAATTCCTTGTACTGATGGATAACTAATGATATAAAGAGGAGATTTTGACTCCAGTGTTATCATTATAATTTTTTTTAATAAATGAATCTTGATGTCATGTTATGTTGTCTGATATGTAGTTCTCTAGGGCAAAATCTTGCAACAAGCACTTACATTGGAGAAATAGGTTTTGCCATCATCATTGCAACTCTCGGTCTAGTTCTGTTTGCATTGCTGATTGGAAATATGCAAGTAAGTCCGCTCATGTATCCTTACTGCATTATAGTCTAGTTGTCCACAACGTGCATGAAAATATTGTCACATTTGAGATATTCTTCAAAGACTCTAGGTTGTAATACGGCTTAAGTTTGTTTGTTGGTAGTACATTCATACTCATGCGCTTTATTGGCAGACGTATCTCCAATCAACAACTGTAAGATTAGAGGAATGGAGAATCAGGAGAACTGATACAGAACAATGGATGCATCATAGGCAGTTACCTCAAGAACTAAGGCAGTCTGTACGGAAGTATGATCAATACAAATGGGTGGCTACAAGAGGAGTTGATGAGGAAGCTCTTCTGAAAGGACTTCCTTTAGATCTCCGTAGAGATATCAAGCGCCATCTGTGCTATGATTTAGTTCGAAGGGTGAGTTCAAAACTTGTTTAGTCTTCTTGCATAATATTGGTGTGAGTGAAAGTTAGAAGAACTTGTTCTTGGAGTACTTGAAGCAATACTAGAATAGAGACGGGGAAATGAAATATAGTTCATGCTAATACACGAGAAAGTAGCGTGAGAGAGAAAAGAACAATATGCGAATAATAGTACTATACCTGTCTGACTTGTTACATTGTTGAAATTTGATAGGTTCCTCTGTTTGATCAAATGGATGAAAGGATGTTGGATGCAATATGCGAGAGGCTCAAACCCGCTTTATGCACACAAGGCACTTGTCTTGTGCGCGAGGGTGATCCTGTCAACGAAATGCTCTTCATAATTCGAGGGAATCTTGATTCTTACACCACGAATGGTGGTCGTACTGGTTTCTTCAATTCTTGCTGCATCGGTCCAGGTGACTTCTGTGGTGAGGAACTGTTAACATGGGCACTCGACCCACGTCCAGGTGTGATTCTTCCATCATCCACTAGGACAGTCAAAGCAGTATCTGAAGTAGAGTCATTCGCGTTAGTAGCAGAGGACTTAAAGTTTGTTGCAGCACAATTTCGGAGGCTACATAGCAAACAACTAAGGCACAAATTCAGGTTCTACTCACACCAGTGGCGTACTTGGGCTGCATGTTTCATTCAAGCAGCATGGCGTAGACATAAAAAACGAAAGGGTGCAGCCGAGCTTAGAGCTCTGGAGAACCTAATGGATGAAACACAGTCCGCGAGCGAACAGTTGGATAAAAATGCACCAACACCTGGATCAGGCTTTTCAACCTATGCAGCAAGATTGGCAGCAAGTAGAAGGGGTCTTCACAAGCACACTGGTTCAGATTCCAGTGCAGTTAGCTCACTGCAGAAGCCTGCTGAGCCTGATTTCTCAGTTGATGAAGAGTAGTAACCTTAAAAGAGCAAAAAAACATCATATGAATATACAAGTATACAAATGTGTGAGGTGCTTTATATGTACATTGGGGTTTTCAAATTATTTGTTAAAACTTCAGCCAAAGTAGAAACTTTCTTATTGCTGCTGTGTAAATTATAACAGGCCAGAGGGGGGGAAATGCTAGTGTAAAAAAGAAGAGAAGAAGCAAGAACTCTGGCCTCAAAATGAGTGTAGATTTTTAAATTTTATTGGACTTAAATCCATACAAAATTTGGTATTTAAGTCCTAAATTAAAGAATTAGTGAACTAAGAAAATAAATCATTTAAGTCCAAATTCAACTGTGCAAGTACATTCCTTACACAGTTCCTTAATGATCAATTTGCCTCTCCTTTTCTTGTCTTTTCTTCGGAGCACGGCAGTCAATAGCCTCGTGTCCAATCTTTTCACAATTGTGGCAATTACCTTTAAACTTCTTCTGAGGCGGGTAGTCTTTTGGTCCAAATGACTTCTTTCTCTTTTTGTTATTTGTTGGTGCCAGGAGACTTCTTCTCTGCAGCCTTATTGTCTTTTTCTATCCTTAGATGGAAAATCAGATCTTCAAGAGTCATTTTCTTGCGTTTATGCTTCAAAATAATTTTTAAAGTCTCAATTCATTTTGACCCGTCCAAATTCAGTCCAACCCGCCCATTTGCCGCATATATCTATCATTTCCTTATTCACTTTACCTTATCTTCAAGACTAAATGATTGAAAAACCCCAACATATATATATATATATATACATACATAAATTTCTTTAACTTAACTATGAATTAATACAAACATCTTGTGCGATTAAATTCTTACCGTCTTAAATAACGTTACATTGTTACATATTGTATTATATTGTATTGTTAATTAAAATATCAAATTTATTTTGAATGTTATTTAAATTTAGTTTTATCGTATCATTTAAATTTATATAATGATGAAAACTCTCAGTTTATTTTTTTTTCTCATTTTGTCTTTGCTTATAATCAAATAATCATATTTTATTCTTTACTGTATTTTTTTTATAACAGCTTCATTCCATATTCTACTTTTTTTTATAAATTTATTCTTAAAATAATTAATATATGACATTAGATAAAGACTAAAAAGATAATATAATCTATTCATTGATTGACAAATAATCATGATCTAAATATTTAAGTAGTATTGATCCTTATCAATATAATACATTAAGTAATTAGGAGAAAATTAATAAATTCTCCAGATTCTTGATAAAAATGGATTATGTATTTTCAGACAAATATAGATATTTAATAAAAAGAATGAAATTATATTCTATAAAATAGTGTGAACACATTTATCATTTTCCTTTTTTTTTTTCCTACTCATTCTGACTATTTATATTTCATATTATTTATAATAAACAATTAACTTGTTTGTGTTAATTACAGGTAAACTATCAAGAAAATATGTGGAGGCAATTGTCAAAGATGATATTTTTATTTGCTTTATTTTTTATATTAAAAAATAATAATATAATTCCGTCCTTAGAAATGATATAACTTTAATTTTTTATTTTACCTTTCATGAATTTTTTTATAGCCATATAAAAAATCTAACACGTTCAAATTATATGTTTCGAAAGTCTTATAGTCAGACAAACATTATGATATATCTCATATTGCAATTTTTTTTTGGGTAATCTTTCATATCGTTAAATTATATCACATCAATTAGAACAAAATGAGTACTTATTATTTCTAGCCATTACAAAAAAAAAATATGGGTAAATTTTAATAATTTATCGTTAATCCATTATTAAACGACGAATTTTATTATTTAGCAACAAACTATATCTATTGCTGATTTGTAATGGGCCCAAGAGCTATTACATCTTGGCCTTTTTTTTTCTTTTCGGGGTTAAATACTTATCCTTCGATTTCATCAATAATGAGATTCTTGGCTAAAGAAAGATCATATAAAATGGACGTTCAATTCAACTCAATTGATCAGTTGATCCACCTAACAAATGATGAGATTCTCGATCGATTTGATCGATTTAATTCTGTTTCACTAATTTTATTTATTCAAATTGCAAAAACATAAAGATTCTTTTTAAATGCATATGAATTTGCAGATAATTTAATGTTGGAGGCAGCATTGATAAGGTGCTCAAATAATGATGATTGTGCCAATATATCTTGTCCTCCAGATGATTTGTTCTATTGTCTTAACCATAGATGTGTTTGCATGCCCACTCACAACTTCAATCGCGATGAACAACGTATTATGGCTAAAAAGTCTGCTAGACGCATGATGAGTATAACAGATGATGGTGTCGTTCGATCTTTATGAAATTTCAAGATTGTATTATGCATAGGATGAATTTGAGAATTTATTCATCTTTAATGTAATCGAAATGATATGTTAATTTGTAATAGTCTGTTTTGGTGAAAAAAATGAATATCTATTTCAATAAATACATGTTACATACAACAAGGAAAGAAAGAAACAAAAAGTTATGTGATACTCCCTCTGTTCTATCTGAGTGAAGGTATTGTTACACCCCATAAATTCTCGACATGTAGATGGCCTATTTGCATGTTGGTTAAGAGTTTTAGAATTCCATACATGCTAGAAAAAGGTCCGGGGAAAGATCGGACAAGCGCCAAGTCGGTGCGTCGGAAGGCAAATGCGACTTATAAATCGTATTCAAGGAATGCGACTTATAAATCGCATTCCATGGATGCGACTTATAAATCGCATTCCGTGGATGCGACTTAAAGGTACCAAGAATAAAAGGGCCTCCCACTTCGGTTTTAATGTTAAATTTCATATAATTTCCAGAGAGCAAACCAGAAAATGGGGGACACGAAGTGAGTTGATGAGATTTCTTCCGTTTATGCTATTAAACGCGGTGCAAACTCAAATTAACTCCAGATACTGAGGTATTAAGCAGCAAGGAGCATTCCTACAAAGTTAGTTTCGGGAAATTCGGCCGGCGAATCGTCATGCTACCGAGCTAAGGTAAGTAGAATTGCTCCAAATTAGTGTTAATATACTCCTAGCCCTAAAGTGAGTATTTCTCCCTTCTGGACTTTCGAGAAATAACCTTGGGTTTCGACCGTTTTCGATAAGCCTAAGTTTTGGGGTGTAACAATTAGAAAATCTTGAATTTTTCAATATTTTTATTTTCGTATAATTAATATATATATATGAATGCGGTTGGGAGAAATAGCGAAGTGCGGCAGAGCTACGCCGATTAGTCGGAAAATCCCGAAGCGAAGGTATGTAAGCTAGTTCCTTCGGCAAGTTAGTAATCGATTATAGCAAATAACGTGAACTATAGAAGAAAGAATTCAAAAGTCTCGAGAATTGAGTCAGTATGAATCTAGCAAGCATGTTTATAATATTATGATATATATTCGGAATGAAAGTTAGTAAACGATATCGAACGGTCGGTGATATCTCGAGATACGGTATAGTTCGGTATGAGAATCGGTTTAAAGCGAAAGAGTTCGAGAATAAAAATCGAATACGGATAGTATTTTCGGATCGAACATGCTTGCTATACGGTGATTATTGTTTGTTGAACTGTTTGTGTTATGAAGCACCACTTTGGCGTCCATTACAAGGTTGGTAGCGTGTGCGACCCACCGTGAGGGTGGGGATACGCCACTCAAGTGGTATGCGGTCACTTGATGGGACGAAGATGGAGATGGAGCATTCCCCATGAGGGTGATCGACGCAGCATTACGGGCACGAGAATGCGGGTGCGAGGTGCGGAGTTGAGTCACGAGAGTCCTTTGAACTCAGACACGATTACTTATATGAGAGGTCATAGTACATTTGAGAATCCGGGGCCCGTAGAGGTGCTCGTAGTTGGTAAGATGAGTTGGTGATTTACTTTTGGATGGTTTTGACCGGGCTAGGGGTATTAGATTGTTTGTTGGTTGGCACCTTGAGCTTATGGGGGTGTATGAGTCACTTGTTTGTTATATATATGTATATACTTGATATCTTTTAGGCGATAGACCCAGTCGCCATGGCAGCAGGTATGCTCCTACCTTACTTGATGCAGATAAGCTTGTTTGAGATTTCACTTCGGTCAGGCAGTTTCAGATACTTTCTACTAATTAGAATTTCTAGTTATGTTGCTTATATTAGTTATGTTCGGTTGCTTTGCATACTCGGTACGATGTCTGCCCCGTTTGGGCGCATTACTGCGGTACCTATGAGACGAGCCGTCCCTCGTGATCCTAGCCGGCGCGAGTCATCTTCGGCTCCATCATCCAGAAGCTTGATATTGAGGTTTATATCATTTTATTACGTTTATATAAATGCAGGTAGGTTGAGGTCTGTCCCGACCATCTTATCGAGTATTCCTGAAACTGCCAGTTGGCACCATATCTCCTGTGGTTGATTATCAGATGTGGGCATGCAGCATATTTACATTGGCTAGTATTGACATTGCTCATTTGGCGAGTGTGGGGGGCGGTATCCCGATTAGTAGTGAGTGACCTTGTCGGTCACGTAGTTGTTCGGCATTTGTTATGCGATTATGAGATAACTAGACGGCATGGTAGCCTTAATAGGACGCATAGGGTTCCCTATGAGTGTGATTCGGTTGGGCGATTTATAGTACGGTGGTATAGGCCTGAGTCAGTAGGAGAAACAATGTTCTGGCCAGTTATATAGCCGTTAATTAGTGAATACGAGGATTAGACGATCCCGGACACCGGATGTGCTTAGGCTCGGTAGTCCAGCGGTTCGGGTTCTAGCGGGGCACCGGGTGCAGGTCGCCACCCCAAGGCGGGCGTGGCAATTATATATCTCGAGCAGATTCATAATAAAACAAAACGCGATTGAAAATGCATCGATGTAGGCTTCCGAGTCCATCCTTTGATCGAGATACTATTATCTGGGTTCCTAACTCATAAACACTTTATGAGAATTTCATGCTTTCGTAAAAATTGTAAATCGCCCCTCAAAATAACTAGTCACTTAAGAATTAGGTTATGGGCCAGCACTCTTATCATTCTTGGATCTTCAGTCTTGGGCTCGGCTCAACGGTACTGGGCCTAGTTATAGCAATTTTAGAGGTTCTTAATAATTTTAGACAGGCGGCTAAAGAATTTTCACCCACTTAACCGTAACTATTTGTAGCTATCGTCGATATATGCTTAGTATAACAAGTATATAAAGATGTACTAATATATACACTTATTATATACAGAGATTGGCATCAACGGAAGCGGATCTAGTTTATAAATTATGAATTCTGAACTTATGATTTCATTATTTTCAAGAATTTAAAAAAGAAAAAATTAAAAATATTTTTAATTTTTCAAAATAATAATTATTTTGAACCAACTTTATTTGTAAACCATTTTTGACGCTAAATTTTTTTCAATTTTTTGACAACACAACTCTCTTTTATGTTGATTTGGTACCCATAAAATTGACATATCAAGAAAACAACTTAACACAAGAAGTCTTCCTCAATTCTGTGGACCAAAAAAAAAGTCGGTTTAATTTATTTATTTTAATGAAGTAAAGTAATAAATTAAATAATTTTCAAAAGTTGACCTGTCTTTATTTCTTATTTTTGAAAGTATATAATTTTTTCTATGCTTTTTGGTTTCTATCACTTTTATGGTAATTTGGATTATGACTTATGCAAATTATGTCATTTTCATTTTAACTAAGTTTAATCATCACGTAACTATTATGTTAATCATCATTTAATTTGGAATATTTAAAAGTGTTACTTTAAGTTACTCTAATTGTTTTTGATATATTCATGATGCATGTATATACTATGGAATAAAGTCTTGAGAGTATAAATTATTGGCGCACGATCAGAAACGAGTTTAGAATTTAAAATATTATGAATTCAAGATTTTATATACGATATTATATTAATTTCAAGTACTTCGTTAGTAACTGATTTTGAAATTGATATTTGTTTATATTTAATGAATTTCTTGACACTTCTCATTGCACACCTTAATCTATCGAAATTAGACTTTGTATTTTGGTCCTTATTTGTGGTCAAAATTTTAACTAGCTTATCTTTAATAAATTCAATATACCATCTTTTTTTTCTCGAAAAACTCGACAAATAAAGCAAGGGTATATTTGGTATGAAAAAAAAATTCTTAAAAGAATAAGTGTCGTGTTTTTGTAATTACTTTTCTCTTATATTTGATAAAGCGGGCCAAAATATTATTTTAAAAATATTTATATATAATCTTTGCAAGTTGCAACCCACTGTAGAAAAATATAATTGTCTTAAATAGAACATGGACTTTTATTGTTGATTTTCTAAGGAGGTTTCCTCTGAAATTCTCTTACTCACACTAGTTGTAATGTTGACATATGACAGAGAATTTTTTTTATTTTTCACCCGATATTTAGTATTAGTTGTCGTGCTCTAGCTTCATATGTGAATTCGCATCGTAAGCAGGAGAGATTTTAGAGTATAGTGTATGAGTTTACGAGAATGCAATAATATTTATACAGATCCTACATTTCTATTAAGAAATTTAAAAATACAATTTCAAAATTCAAAATTCAAAAAACAAAAAAAATAATATATTTTTAATTTGAAATTGTTTGTAGGAATTCAACAACAATAACAATATATACCTAGTTTAATTTCACAAGTAAAATCTGAGAGAATGATGCGTACACAGTCTTATTCTTACCTTGTGAAGGTAGAACATGCAAAATCAATATTGAAGAAGTTACGTGAAAAATAATGTACCATTAAATAATATGGTTATGAAACAAATGAAATAACGGTGATAATAAAATCGAAGAATATGCGAGTCGTGTCACTTCGGTAAGTTGCGGGTATGCTTTATGTAAATTGTCTAATTATCTCTCCTCAATATATCTTCGACCTACCTCTACCTCTGCATGACCCACTATAGTCAATTCTCACATCTCCTCATTGGGGCATTTATGCATCTCTTCTTCGTATGCCCAAATGCGTTTCGGTCTCGCCTCTCTATCTCGTCCACCATACGCCACACCCATTGTCCCAAATATCTTCCTTCCTAATCCTATCTCTCTAATATCTGCGCATTATTAACCTTGCCATTTAGCTACTTTCATTCTGGATGTGTGTGTTGTTGACCGACCAACACTCGCCTCCTTTAACCACAGTTGGTCTAACTACTTTATAAAATTTACCTTTTGGAATCACAGTGGAATATTCTTATCACACAAGACATCAAATCACGGCTTTATTTCATCCACATCTACGCTATTATATTATAGGAATCTACATATTTCAAATTCCAAATCCGTCTCTCTGCTCGTTAAGGCCTATTGAAAATTAAAGGAAAGTGCCTTCTACTAGAATTTCTTTTTTTCATTTTCCAAGACCCATACCAATTTATGATTAAAAATGAAAAGATCTTATACTGACCAGCGCAATCTCTGACACTCATCTTTTTCTTTCTGGATTTATACCAGAATATTTATGTACCACCAATTAATTTGAAGTTTAAAGGAGAAAAAACAGAAATAATGAAAGTGATATTTTCCTTTCCCCATTAGACAACACAGGTGAAAATCAAAGTTCCCATTTTGAGAAGGCAGCAATGACAAAGAGGCAGCTAAGCCCAACATACCTTGTTAGAAATTTTCAAAGTGGTCCTAGCATTAAAAAATAAAAAAAAATAAAAATGATTGAAATACGCATTTTTTTAATTAGATATAAGTGTAGGAAAATATTATTCGATTGGGTCCATCTATAAGGGGTGTTAATGATCTGATCCCATTATTATTCCTCCACGCAAAATACTAGGGCTAGCCTAATAAACACCATTATGAGCGTATTTGGTTATGACTTTCCATGATAATATAACGACTAGAATTGGAAGGAGTTTCTGCATCGAATAAATTTTTTCAGCGTGTGAAAACAAGAGAGAATTCATCTCTGTTGTGAGAATTTTCAATGACCATTAATTTAAATTTCCATTCCGATAATAAGTGAAAACGATTTTGATATTATCTCCACAAAAAGAAATTGCAAAGTCTATAACAATAAGAACCACATAAAAGACTGTAAACATATTGGCTTTGCAATTTCAACTTTATATCATATTTCTCTATCAAGTAAGGTACAATTTTATCTTATTTCACAAAAAGTAACAATCAAAAGTGGAATATTCTAAGTTACTCTTGTGAAGCAACCCTATTATTGATTCCTTATTTCTTCCAAAACTTTTAGTTGTCTATAAAATATGTGTATTGTACAATCTTAAAGTTAGTCCATCTTATATACGCGCACATAAATATGCGATTGGATCAAATAATAAAATAATAAGAGTAAGTGTAATTCATAGTATTTATGATTAAGTTTGTTAATTAATGTGATCTGGAGTCACGGTGATGCGTGATCGCGATACCAACTCGTTTTATTATTTGAGAGTTAAAATTTATTTAATTTTAACTTATATGATCATTTTGACTATTCTGAAATCATGAATAATATGAATATTCATATTATCCATCGGTGAATCCATTTAGTATCCGTATTAAATATGAACAAATTAAATATTTATTTAATTTATTTTTAGCTCATTCATCGAGGAATGATTTGCTTGAATGGCCAATCAACTATACAATTACATTACATATAAATAAATATAAAACCTTAATTTATATAGAGAATTTTTGATAATGACATTTTCCATATAAAATTATTTTTAAAAAAAAAATTATTGCTTTCTTTATTCCAAAGGACACGTGTCCAGAGTACAACAGCTACAGCAAACTTTAATTCTTTGTGTAATTTCCCAAATAGATTTCTTAATTTTTATTGAAATTAATTACATTTTTGCAGTTATATAGAATGTTTAAATTTAAATATTTTGTAATCCACAAAAATAAGAAATTTTCTCTTCAAATATGAGTTTAATTTTCACTTGTCTTCATTTCTCTTCCCTTTTATAAAATTTATAGTTGATTTTGCTTATATAATTATTAATATAGAAGTCAATAATTTTAAAAATTCAAAATTAAAATTTTAAATTTTTAATTTTTAATTCACCTTTAACATAATTATTGTACTATATTATATTATTTTCCAATTAAAAGCATATAAAGCGTATTGATGTGGTCATCTTTATCTTATCAACTCTTGTCATGTACACTTCTCCACACACATATATTTGCAAGGTTAAAAATTCCCGTGTGAGATTTTTGTTACGTAGATTTATACTTTAAATATTTGTTTTACATGAAAGTTTATTAACGTTGAAAGCTCAGATTAAATTGAAGTATTATCATTGTACTTAGAAATGATATGATGTTATCTTTGTTTATCGAGGATATGATACTAAATAGAAAAGATGTAGATCGAGAAGTAGAATAGAAAGTTAGTAGGTATGATCGAGCGATCTCTCTTTTTTCTATGGGAAAGCATGATTCTATTCTCGAACACATTTTTGTTTCCTTTTTTTCTTTTACCGGTATTATTATTATTCTAGCATTATCTTATTCTTCAATTTTATTATTGCTGCTATTTTTCTTACTTTAATATCTTTATTATTTTCAACTATTACTTTAATATTTTAAAAAATTAAAAATATTATTTTTGAAATTTAAAGTTGTATTTTTTTTTTTAAACATATTATTGGAAAATACTTTCTTAAATTGAGAATCTATAAATATTTTCTACCTTATAATTTTAATCAATTTGAGACTAAACTCACAAAAACCAAATCAATAAAAATATTAATTTGATTTTTATACTCAAATAATTATTTTTTAAAATTTCAAATTAAATCAAAATCAACAATTGACTCAATATAATAAATAATATCCTATATTTTATTTTTGCACTATTTTTCTTATATATATATATATAGTGGAATTGGTTACAATTGCCATAATTCCATAGTCATCAATCCTCTTCCAATTATTATTACAAGGGTGTAGATAAAATTAAGGCATGGGATAGAGTAATGATTCCATTATTAATTAATGTGCTTCTCTTGCCTGATAAGGAGAGGACAATGCTTACTCACCTATATCAAATCATGTTTATCACAACTAATCGGGATTATGGTGGAATGGTTTGAAATTTTGATTTCTTAATTAAAATTTTAAATTTAAATTTTTATAAATATAACAAATTTGTTAAAAAGTATTATTTTAAATAAATTTTGCAATGCATGAATTAGCGCATTTTAAATTTAATAAAATTTTAATACGAGATATAGAATACAAATATTTAAAAAAATCATGTTGCTCACACAATGGTAGGTCCATAATAATATAGTCAAATGAACACAACATATAAAACAAAGATATAATAATTTGTGTTACTCAATTTATTATTGTAGAGATTGTATGATGGAATGTTTTATCCTTTGTTGGTGCAAAAGGTAGTTGTATTAATACTAACTAAAAGTTATTATATATTTCTTCCGTCTTAATTTATATAATATTATTTTATTTAAATTTATGTGATATTTTTCAATTTTAATTATTTTAAAGAGTAATATCTTTTTATTTTTAATAATAATAATAATTTCTATTTAAAACAAAGAAGTGTGATAAAGATGAGATCGTATAAAATGAATATTCATCAAATTTACTATTTTCAGATTTGTTCTTTCGTCGATGGGGCCTTATTTGAATTTATGTGATATTATTATTTTTAATAATAATACCACAAAAAATGGAAACTTTGTCATGTGTCCATTATTTGTGTTTTAGTTCCAATTCCTTGTGAAAGTGTGGAAGGATTCTTTATATTATAATGGGAAATAACTTTTTACTCCCTCCAATATTGTGGCAAGAATGATTGATATTTTTATTTTAATAAAAAAAATTTGGAGTTCCGAATTAGAATATAGAGTCACTTTTAACATCAAACGCTTAACATTTTATTTTGATATATGAATTTAAATTAATGACTTAAAAATAAATATCGAACGTCGAAACGAAAAAAGATCTTTTAGAGAAAGGAATAACCTTATAACAAGCTTTAATTTTTCTAACATTTATTACATTTGAAACACATGGTTCTTTGTATTTAATTAGTAGTGCGTCTGTCTCTATCTATTTAGAGATCAACTACTCACTATTTTATTTTATTTTATTTTATTTTTATTTTATTTTTTCAAAGTTATTTAACTTATTAAAATTGTTACTTTGTAATATGTATGGCCATAATATTAAACAAATTTCATGTCAAGATCTCCAGATTTGAGCTCAAAAATTAATTAGTTTTAGTATTCGAATTAATTAAATTCCTAATAAGTACGAAATATCAAAGTGTTATAGTGCAGTTTAAAGTGTTTGGATTATTTGCTTGAAAGAAGGAGTAGAACATTACTTGATAATAAATTCAGTGAAAATTTGAAGTACGAGAAAAGATAAAAAGATTATTTTCGATCGATGTGAAGAAGTTGAAAAAAGATTCAATTTTTGCAGGGTGAAGGGGCAAAATTTGGGTAATGCATAAGAAGGGTGAGGAGGAATAAGATACTTGATAGCAATGTGTAGTGGATGTGGATATAAACGTGTCAAGCTTGGTTTTGCCAACACTCAATATGGGGATGCAACTTGTAGGTACACGTGAGGAAAAAAGAAATAATTCAAGAATTTCCTTTACTAAGTAGTTGTTGAAGAGTCACACGTTCGAGACGGTGAAGGGATGAGTGATCTTTTAATATATCTTGAGGTAAATATTTGAGCAGGACTCATCTCGATTTCTTGGTGTTGCTAACACTCAATATGGGATGCAATTTACAAAGTACTAGTTGAAGAGTGGTGAATGAACGCGTGAATCAGCTTTATGGGCTTGGATAATCTCAGTTCTTGAGTTAAATGTTACAGTAGGATCCATCCTGATTCTTGGTCTCTCAATGTTGGATTTCCATGTTATATTGTTCACACTTTAGATGTCTGGTCCTGAGGGTGAGGAATTTTTTTTCAAGAATCCTTTGCTAAGCAGTACTAGTAGTTTGTCAAAGGTGAGTGAGTAGGGAATGGGAATGTATTTTTGTCTTAATGGATATTTGCATACTACTACCTTGGGCCTACAACCCCCAAGTGTGTGGGGTGTAGTGTTAGTGTTTACTACAAAAAGGCCACTATCAGTACCAATATATACACAAGCAAAGCAAGCAGTTAAGCAAACTCACACACACACACACACACATATACAGAATTTGGAGGAAAGAAATGGAGATGGAGAAGTTGGAGAAGGAAATGAAGCAATCAAAGTTCAAGAAGATTTGTGTTTTTTGTGGGAGTAGTCCTGGCAAGAAGAGCAGCTATAAAGAGGCTGCAGTTGAGCTTGGGAAAGAACTGGTGAGTAAAAATTCTGCCTGTTCTTTACTCTGTTTTCCAACATTTTATGAACATAAACTCCGACTTCACAAGTAGGGTAAGGCTGCATACCGTCACCCTCTCCCGACTTCACTTGTGGAATTACACTTGGTATATTATTGTTGTTGTATGAACATAACTCTGCATCTACTTCTAATTATTATGCCTCAAACTGATATAACTAGGAAAACATATGATGCATGTAATTTGATAGCAAGGGAATCCTTTCAAAAAAGAGTTCAAATTCCGTGGAAGTATAAACATTAAGTGATTTCTTTTCATTTGTTCTAAGCTTTAGTGGACTATATTGGTGGGCGGCAATTGGTACCCCATGAAACTATAGTAAATTGGCCTAACACTATGGTTATTTTTAAAAAGGGTCTAGTGTCTTGATTCACGAACAACATACCGTATAGTCCCACAATGTGGGGTTTTGAGGAGGAGTAGAGTGTAGAAGTAGACCTTACATCTACCTCGGAGAGGACAGAGAAGGCTGTTTCCGATTCACGCCGTTACAAATTTCATGTCTGAAGGCTCTATACCTGGAAAGTGCATTCTTGAAACTTTCTAGTGATGTTTTGTAACAAATGTGTCATTAAGTTTTTTCAAACAGAAGAGGCCAATTTGATATATCATTCCACCCCACCCACCCCCACCCACCCACCCCCACCCTCAGTTTCTTGGTTCTAAAGACTATGATGTCCATTTCAGCTTTATGACATTACTCTTTTTTGGTTGTATACAAGGTATCAAGAAATATAGGCTTAGTTTATGGAGGAGGAAGTATTGGTTTGATGGGATTGGTCTCTCAGGGCGGTTTACAGTGGTGGTCGTCATGTCCTTGGGTGAGCTTCTGCCTTTACATTATCAAATCTCTTAAAAAGATTAGTAAAGATAGTACTCCCTCCGTCTCGATTTATGTGACACAGATGGAATTCCAAGAGTTAATTATGATTTATGGTCAATTTTACGTAGTTTCCAAATATATAAACTTTATTTTAAAGAAAAAACTTAAAGCTTCTATGTCAATTCTAATTAAAGTTGAGAAAGTTTGAATTTTGAAATTTCAATTGTGCCTCATAAATTGAGATAGAAGATATTTTATAAAAAGTTAAAAATAAGATAGACTGTTCGCTATAACAAGAATTAAAATACACAAATAATGTAAAAATTCTTTATACTACGGTGTATATATTTCTTGATCAGAACACAAATGTGATTTGACTGACCACCTCTAACAACCATAGTTAGTTAGGATCACACACCCTGACTAAAATTTTATCATTTTCTTGTGATGAAGTGATTCCAAGGACACTCATGCCTAGAGAGGTATGGTTTTTTTCCTCTTCTTTCAACATTACTAGCATTTTAGGCTTCTTTTTTCTTCCTTCCTTGCATAAGACAGGAGTTATGTTGCTGGACTCTTCAAAATGATGTTCTTATATGATGCATTTATTTGATATTTTTAAAGTGAACGACATAGGAGAGGAAAGGAAGGAGAAACATGAGATATTTAGCTTTTCTTTTTTTTTTTTTTTCGTTTTGGGTTCTTATTCTTTTGAAAGGTAGTGTTCTTTCATCTTGTGGTAGGCTATTGCTGGAATTTCAACCTCATCTTTATTATCTTTGGACATGGTTCTTGCACTTGTTGGTATAGGACATACCTAAGAGTGCAAGATGGAATTTTGTTAGTATTTAATTTGGTTGTTTTGTGTTTTAATTTGCTTTCCTATCTTTTCTTCTTTAAAACCCATCCTTTTCTTTGTCCCTTCCTTTCCTTTTCCTTCTTCTGGTCCCCCTTATTGCAATTAGATGGGTCCTCTTTGCTACTTTAGACATCTAAAGAAAGAAAGGAAAAAAAAGATCTACAATAATAGAAGTACTATGTCTTGTATACATGAAGGGGAATCTTGGTTCAATGTAAAGTTGTTTCTGTGTGACTTATAGTTTTGCAGTTGAGCCGTGAAAGTTGTATCGGAGTAGGATGCCCTCATCACTACTTCTAGCGCATGTGAATGTTGGATGCTTTGTGTACCGGTTTGTCCTTTACTATGTTCTTGTACATGAAGGGGAGTCTTGGAGTAACTTAAAGTTGTCTCCGTATGACCTATAGGTCATAAGTTTGAGTTGTGAACTCAATCATTGATGCTTGCATTAGTATAGGCTTGCCAAACCCCTTTAGGTGCAGTGCCCCCGGACCCTCATTGAATTTGGAATGTTTTGTGAATCGGGGAACCCTTTATCATGTTTCTACACCCTAATAGAAGTACCAAAATATGTTCATAAATGCAAAGTTGTACTTAAAAATCACAAGAAGCAAACAAAAGGATCATTGACATTTTACTAGTTCTACACAGCTTGACCACTGTGGAGACACTGTCTTAGGATTTGAACCTTTTAAAACACCACCAAAGGCACATGTAATGTTGAGTCCTCACACCAACCCCCCACCTTATTGGTGGATTTAGCCAGTCATGGTCCATTTTTTAATTAGTCTTCCAATCAAATGGATATTCAAATTAAACACTCTAATGATAGAAAGTTTCACTTATTGCCTTGCTCTCACATCACTGTAATGTTCTCCTTCTCTTTGTCATGTACTTCCATTCATATTCTTCCCATTTTGTCCTATTCTTGTCACACATATATACTACGGTTTTAGGGTGTGGCCTAGTGGTCAATAAGGCGAGTTTATTGATAACTACAAAGTTTAAATGTTAAAATTTCAACAAAGGCAAAAATACTAGTAGGTGATTTTTTTCATATGTCCAATCTTTGTGATCGAGGTTACTCGGTATTTATACCGGTGGAAGATAACAGGTACCATTTGTGAAACTAGTCGAGTTCTGCACAATAAAAATAGTGAACACTTGCTATGACTATTGCCCTTGCCTTATCCTCTATGCCAAAGAAAGGAACCCCCACCAATCACTTTGGGAGATATATTCACTTTATGAGTGAAGTGGCTAGGTTTTAGTGTTTTAGTTGACTTGGTATGTGGGTTTATTTTTGCATTTGACTTGATTTTTCTGTCATGTAAAAAATACCAATAATAGTGGTGTACTGAATTTGCAGATAACTGGTGAAACAGTGGGAGAGGTAAAAGCAGTTGCAGATATGCACCAGAGGAAAGCAGAGATGGCCAAACATTCTGATGCTTTTATAGCTTTACCTGGTTTGTTCTCATTATCCTCTCCAAGATTCTTGGCATTTCTCCTGCCACATTATTTTTACTTTCTTTCTTTGACTTTGGCCAAGATAAATTCTTCATTTACAACATATGCTCAAGAACAACGACCAATAGAATCTGAACTTTATGGGTTCTAAATTCTCGGATAGCTACCTCAAGTTTTAGTAATTGGGTTCTGAATTCACACGTGTACAGTTTGAACCAAAACTACTAAAGGTCTACGAACTCACGTATTAAAAGCCTACCTCTACCTAATATAATAGTACAATGGAAAAGATATATCTTAAATGGACCATTGACAAGTAACTAACTTAAAAAGTATCAAGGGCCTAAATTGGATCCTCTGAAGTGTACTTTCCTTACTGTTTTTGGATATGTGTTACTTAGGCGAAGGTCTATTGAGAATAGTTTCTCTACCTTCACAAGGTAAGGGTAAGGCTGCATACATACCACCTTCGAGACTCCTTGGCCAAATTTCTTTGAAGTATGTTATTGTTGTTGTTGTTGGCGTGTACTTTCGCTGAATGATGTTTCAGAACAAACTTGTGGTTTCTTAACAGCAAGCTCAAACATACAAAAGTTGGATTTCTTGTTGTATCTTTGTTGTTGAACTTTTAGATCAGATGGTGTACGATTAAACACGCGTGCTAATGTTTATAGGTGGCTATGGAACTCTAGAAGAGCTTCTTGAAGTTATTGCTTGGGCTCAACTCGGAATTCATGACAAACCGGTAGGACTACTGAATGTGGATGGTTACTACAATTCCCTTTTGACATTCATTGACAAAGCAGTGGAGGAAGGTTTCATCTGTCCTAACGCGCGCCAGATTTTTGTCGCCCTACTGCCAAGGAGCTTATGAATAAACTCGAGGTAAATGTTGCTAATAAATTAGTTACTACTACTTATTAGCAGTTTCAACATTTCTATTCAAACACATAATTGAAAGAGCATTTCAGCACGTGATGCTTATCAATAACAACACTTATAATCAGCTAATCCAAACAAGCTCGATATTCTTGTAATGCAGAATTACTCCCAGCCATGAAAATGTTGCTTCAAAACTTAACTGGGAAAAGATGAGCTAGAAGAGTTTATTCCTGCTACAAATGCCATATACCATCAAGCCAGTCTAACTGGTTAAAGTCCTCCAACATAAAAAAGACAAGAAGACAATTTTTAGGGGGGGAAAGAAAAAGTCTAGCAGTTTATTATGTAGTAATTTAGACTGCAGAAACAAGTGCTCAAACAATATTATTTCTCTGTTTGAGGATTGTTGATTGACATTGATGAAAACATTCAGTGTATCAAGAATAGAACTTTGATAGCGTCATTTTCTTCTATGCAAATTGTGTTTGTGCGTTCCTTTGGGTTGTGCTTGAAATCTTGATATTCCAATTTTTATTCTCAGTGACTCCACTTGGAATATGCATGTTGTTGTTGCGAAAGGGTTATTATCAAATGATTATATCTCACCGCATAAGGGAGGGGGAGGGGGATGTCATTTGCCACTACTAGAAAAGAGTTTTTTGCCATTGCAAATCAATAGGTCGAAATCTTTGTGATATAAAACATGATTTTCCCACTCATTTCTCATTGAATCAGTTCACTGGGAAAATGCATGGTAGGAAAGCAGATTTTCAACGAAATAGTGGGAAATTTCATGATTTTTATGTGAAAACACTACTATTTTTCTTTTCTCACCGATAGTCAGTGGCAAGAGCCACTTAATATCTTTAGGTGGAAAATTTCAATGTAAAAATTATAATTTTTTTAGTAGTGTGCAAGAATATCAATATGTTAGGCATTCTTTAATTTTGTCTTTAAAATTTATAGTCCTTAATTTTTGCCTTTCAACATTTTAAGTACCAAATATGGACAAAAATACCTATGATATCGAGGAAAAAAATCGTAAGGCACAAGTTATGCCTTATGAGGCCAAAAGAAATCGGCAAGGCAAACAAAGTCACAAGAAAAAAAATGCATAAGGCATGTTACCTTATAAGTCTTAACTTATTCACAAGAACATATCTTTGATAGAGGCTAAGTTCTCTAAACTTTTTGTCAAACAAGGTTTAGAATAAATAAACAAAAAGAGAAAGAATATATAAGTAAAGATCCATGACTAGAAAGGCGAACATAGGAAAAGCTAAAAATTTGAATATTATGAGTTCGGAATACTAATCTTTTAAAATTACTTGGTTCTCAAATAATAATTTTTATAAATTTAATAGATTTATTAAAACAAATACAAAGTTTGGATAAATATAATACTAAGATTGGTGAACTCATATACTCTTATTTTAGCTCGGCCTCTGATGACAAGCATGAGAGGATGGATTTTATATACTAGAAATTCTCTTGAATTAAATATTTTTCAACACTAATAAAATTATCAACTCAAAATTTCAAAAAATGCAATGAGTTGAATAATAAGGAGTCGTTTGGTTGTTGGTTAGGAAGGAGTTATTCGTGTATTAAATGTGTACGTTATTTGGTTACAAAAATGAGGAAACATAATATCTACATAGACTCTAGCATAAGTTATATAATGTTTGATTGATTTTTTGTATTTCCACATAAACTATAACATTGCTAAATACAACGTTTGGTTCATGTTTTAATTTTCGTGTATTAATTGACTCATAATTTAAGATCTAATTAAATTCGAATTTAAAAAGTTAAACTCGTTAAATTTAAATCTTAAATCAATTTGATGACAAGTAAAAGTACATATGATGTAGAAATCATGATAGATTTTGCACATTTTCCTTCTTTTCAGCCTTATGGAACTCTGACTTAGAACCAATAATACAAACATAATCTTGATCCATTTGTTTGTATACCATATAATTACTACTTTTTTTCCAATCGGTGTTCGGTACTCGTATTTTAATCGATTAAATTTGAACTTTCACATTATAATTTGTAAGGCGGCTCATTTTTAAAAGGACACTCCCACGAAAAACTATCAATCATTAAAAATTCAAACTCGAAATCTCTAATTAACAGTAAATTATTTGATATATGTGATTGCTGACGATATTACAACGCAATCAAGATATTGTTTGATTGCGTGGAATTGAGATCTAGATAAGCTTGAAGAGGACAAGCACGGGACTTCACCTTTTAATTTTGTCTTAATTTACATGATATTTTTTCGAGATTTAAATTTTTTTAATTTTAACGAACATTTGGATACATAATTTTTTAATTTTTTAAAAGATAAAATTTATATATATGAGAACTTTAGTTCTATAAGTTATAATTATTAATAACTCAAAATTTTAAAAGACATATAAAATATTACGATTTAAAAGAATGATTTGTTTGACTAACAAAATTCAAAAATCGTCATATAAATTAGGGCGATAAAGTAATATATATATATATATATATATAAAATTTAAATTAATAATCAAACAATTCCATATGCATAATTAACTTGTAATCCTTTTTAATATTTTTTAATTCCTGATTAATATATAATTAGAAAATTGTTTATACATAAATTGCTAACTTGAAAAAGGATATTTTTATCTTTTCGCAAAACTAATACACATTTTTATTTCACGTTCGATCATAATACACTATGTGACTCTCCTCTTTTTCCTTTTGCAATTAACCAAGCAATATATTATCTTATTATATCGATCTTTTGATACTATTATATTTGGCTCATGAAATACTCTTTCGTCATTTATTTATGATGATGATTTGAGTAATATGGTCATGAGGTCAAACATATACTTGAAAATTCTGCGGTTTGTGTGCATAGAGTTAAAAAGGAACAATAATAATAATTGGACACTAGGCATGATTTATGATGATTGGACTTTGCAAAACTTTAAACTTTTTACTTGTGAAAATGAAAATGGAAAGTTGGGGTGGGTGGGGGTGTTGGGGTTTGGGGGTGGGGGAGTTGTAAAAGTATTATTCAACCAATTGCAACTCTAAAGTACAAACACATCCAACAATAATTTCAATCATAAGTATAATCTTAATGATGATGAAGGTGTTTAATTACAATTATCATGTGGAATGTTAGTCAAGGATTATGATTTATGATTACCTAATTCTCTTAACTTATGCTAATTTAAAATTAGCTACAAACATCATAAAGGCTGAAAAAAGAAATACTCCCTCGGATTCACTTTACTTGTCGTTCTTGTTAAAAATAGATGATCCAAAATAGTTGTTATTTTAGAAAATCAAAGGTATACTTAATTAAGGAAGGAAGAAGGGAGGAGGGGGTAATTAGATAGGACATGATACAGCATTTAATGCCGAAGATATGATCTTCGTTATGAAGGTATGAAATTCGAGGAATGGATAGAAGGTGTAGTAGATAAGCTGCGTGTTGTAAGCACTCTATGTGGGAGGAATGGGCTAGCCTCCTCCTGATCTTCTCGTACTTTTAATAGTATTATTTAGTTATCGCGTAGTTTTCTATTCTTCGATGTGTATTATCATTTTTATTGCTACATTTTTTTTGGTATATCTTCTTTGCTATCGTCCCTTTCTTACAGTGCACTTTGGATACTTCCTTTTTGAGGCAAGAGTCTATCAGTCTCTCTATAAAATGTAAAAAGAAGGAAAAATGAAAGAAAAGAACTAAATGGAAGGGTCTATAGGCCCAATGGCCAAGAAAAGTAAGCCCATTATTAGGGTTATTGAAATCATTTAGCCCAACCCAATTTAGTTAAAACTGAGTCCATGTTAAGCCAACATATCGGAGTCTTCTATGCATGAAACCACTTTAGATTGAGCTTCAATTTATCAGTATTATAAAAGAACTTAATTATATGAGAATATTAGGAAAATTGTTTAAATAGCGCTATTAGTGTTCATTTTTGCAAAATATAGCAAGATTTTTTTTAATTATTATTTCTAAAACGTAGCAACACGTTAATTTCAAAACACAGTAGAATACATGTATTTACACGCATATAATATCTCAGTCTAACTTCATTACATTTGTGTATTATACATAGGGCATACACTTTACCTTACAAGCGACATACACCTCATCAACGATCCTTGCGGATCGGATTATCCATATAATATGAAAAGAAACTCGAGATATTTGAAATCTTTCTCTTTGAATAAGATAGGAAGAGACTATGATGGAAAAATATCTTAGAAACCTTGCATAGGGAGAATAACGAGCGGAGTCGAAAATTACAGAAAAGTGTGTAAATTTTCCTTCAGTTACGTTAAGAATAATGCAAAATTAAATATACGCTCATAATAACTAACATTCCTTTGGACCACTTTTCGCCTAGGTGGCTCTGCATGGCAATGACGTTCACTAATGAAGGGAGAGAGGATTTACAACGACAGTGAAACTCTACAAGATTTAGCAAAAATCACGTCTAAATCTAAACCTGTCCTCCATCTCGATATGTTTTATAATTTTTCAAAAATATCACTATAAAAAGTAATAAAGAAGCCGAAACCGCTACATCATATCATTTTTCCATATTATTAACCTAAATAACTTACCTAATACTTTTTGTTTCCATATATATATATATATATATATATATATATATATATATATATATATATATATATATATATATATATATATATATAATGGAACAAATAGTGGTATTTTTAGTCACTTTGTCAAATTGGTCTATTGATTTGAGTTCCCATTTATACAAAAATAATAATAAAGACCCTTCCAAGTTGCTTTAATATAGATAGTGTGATAATGTAATGTCCTAGTCCAATTAATATCCCCAAACTTTATTTAATATAATATTTTTTTTATATAGTACTATTTCTCCTAGCTACCAAAACAATATACATAGTGTACATGCACAAATAATTGGAGTAGAATATAATATTGTTTATATACGATAATAAATACGGCTTAATTTCCAAGCGAGGTTGAAATCGATTATATAATTTTTGTTTGTTTTATGTTGCTTCATTTAAACACGTCTCTCAACCGATATAGTCATGTTGGTGTGATAAAGTCATTCAATCCATACTAGTTTTAAAGGGTTCTTCGATTAAGAATGTATTTTAGTAGAAAGCCTAGTCAATTTAAGTTGTTATCCGTTGGGAAAACCAAATTATCTTTCTTTGATCTCTTTTAGTAAAGAAAGTTAATGAAAATGGATATTATGTAAATAGTACTCGTGGTTGATTCGGAGGAGATCACTTGTAAATAAGCAATTTTCTATATGACATTATATTATTTTCAACTCTTCCCTCTTCTAGTCTATAGTATTGAGGCGATTCGAGGAGAATATTGTTCAATGGCTAATAGTAATTTCAAATCCTATAATGTCTCTGTTACAATATTACTTTTCCCTCTCTCATCATAGGTCTAACCCTACTAAATAAATAGTTAAATTAATTTATTTGAAATATAAAAAAAAGGTGAAAAGACAAAAGAAGAAACTAAAGTCACATATTCCATGTTTGGATCCAAACCATATATATATTAAAAGAAAAAAATGCTAGTTCAGTGCAGTAAATTTTTGTTACGTGGAGTTTTAGGGAAGAATCAGACTACAAGAGTCTATTGTATGGGTTTATTCTATATTTGATCCACAGAACTCATCTTTTCCGTATGTAATGATAACTTTATTAATTATGTCGAAACTTATTATCCCTAAAAACAATACAAGCGATTTTGACCTTGCAATATGAGATTGAATGTCATAACTCTTATTTGTATTTTACTTTTTATTGAAGTACCGTGAGGAAAAGTCTTCAAAGTAAGTAAACCGCATGGCTTACTCGCCCACATTCTCATTAAAGAAAATGAATCAATCTTCGAAAGGCCTTATGAGGCAGGCTGGGGATAATACTTTTTGTGGTCTTGCACATGAAAAATCAAGTATTCTACGTGAGAAGTTTTGTGAAGATAGAGAAGATTTTAGGCAACATTAGGCTAAAGTTAAAAACTCAAAGTTAATTAAACCACCTCTATATTTAATTATTTTTTTATGTTTAATTAATTATATTATTCCCTTTGAAAATTCAAAGGACAAAGCTTTCATATAGCATGTGAAATGCCTCGAGAAGATATAATTTAGGAACAATCCCATATTATGATATTGACCAAAGAGATGATAGCCAAATTGTATATATATATATATATTGTTAAGACTTTTTATTTCAAACACATTAAATTGCTTATATATATATATATATATATATATTGTTAAAACCATATGCATTAATAATAAAAATTATCCCTTATATTTATGGGACATAGGTTTAAAGAGGTTCCATAAACATTATTTTGAGCAATTTTGATTCTTTAAATTTATCAAAAATGAGAATTTTTTTTTATTTTTATCAAATACTTAACAAATTTTAATTTTATATATGTATTTATTTGTGATTGATTGTTAAGTTAAAATTTTTTTATAACAAATAAAAAAAACATTAATAGAGTATAAAATTAGATAAAAAGGAAATAAAATAAAAATATTTTTAAATTACATATTATAACATGTTAAATTATATATGTATAAAATAATTTACATAATATTTAATATATCGCGTATATAAGTTAAATCTTTTCTTTAATAATAATTAGAGTTTCAGATTGGATCCATTCACGTGTACCAAGCCGCCCACTTATGATTAGGGAATTATTCCATCCTTTTTTTAATTTTATAAATTAATAATTAAACTAAATCTATATACTAAAATAAAATATTTTTTTCCTGTTTTAATTTATTTATCTTACTTTTTTAATCCGTTTTAATAAGATTGTCTCTTTACTTTATTAGTAATTCTTTAAATTCTAATTTTCTACAAAATTAAAAAAACACTTTAAATATATTCTACGTATTTTTAATTTAAGATTACAAAATTCAATAAAAATTTATTTTAAACGTCGTATTAAATTAAAATTAGATTTAAAAAAGTTGAAACAGATGGAATATATTTTCTTTTTTTCCTTGTATATTCTATGAAATGTCAAAACCCTAAACCTTTCTCAAGAGTCAGCTCATGTACTACTATACTATAAAACAAAAATACCAAATGAAAACACTAGCAAAGGTTGGACATTATTTTCAAATAAACACTTTAAAAGTCAATATAATTAATCATACATTTTTCGAGAAAATGATTCAAACACAAATGTAAGTATTATATATTGAAAAATTATTTTTAATATTAAAATTAACTTTATAAATTTATATTACATAATTAATCAATCACACTGAATTATTAAGATTTTGATTAAATATATAGTTCATGGATAGTACTTTTTTTTCATATACATTTGAAAAAGTATTCAAGCCTCATATTAATAATTTATTAATGTCGATAGATAAAGAGAAAAGGTCCAAATAAAGTATTTGAGTTGAGCGGATATGTCATTCGTTGTAGTTTAGCTCATACATGTCTGGTTGGTCAAATATGTTCTTAATTTAATTGGAGTCTTTAATTAACCTAATCGATTGATCAATAAAAACGAAAAAAGACATATATATGTCCAATTTCACATACTTTAAGTCACTATTTAACCACTTTTTGGCATTAAATATCCTGATTAGTTGATCAATAAGCGAAAAAATATATATATTTGTTTAATTTAGCGTACTTTAAGAGTCGATATTTGACCCTTTTTAGCTTATTAATCGACTAATTAGTGCTCTAAGATTAAATTAAATGTATATTTAAATCAACCATCGAACGGTAAAAATGTTTATAAGCTAAACTACTAACGAATAACATATCTGCTGAATTTTAACGATGTTAAAGATATATTTGAATCTTTTCCCATAAATTAAAGTAACAAAAAGAAATTGTAAATAATATTTAAGGAATTAAAGTAATACGTATCTAATCATTGACTAAAACACTAAAAGTTAATTATTTTTATATAACCATGTATCTACGTTGACGTTCAGTATGTACCATTTTACGTTTTCACCCTTTGTTTATTCTTGCAATTAATAAATTTTCGTTTAGCGTTTTACTATATGTTGCTTTATTAGTTTTATATTTTAATATTTTGTTGTTATATTTTATACAACTCTAAAAATCTATCGAAAACAGTTTTTCTATCCCGTAGAAGTAAAGTCAATGTATATTTTATCCTCCCGACCAAACTCATCTGTCAGGACGCTAAATATATTATTATTGTTGGTGTTATCTCGAAAAAAAGACAAGAGACAAAAACCTTATTTTCATGTAAATCTTCACCTAACTTTTAACAAAAAATTACAAACCAAACCTTAATTTTCTTCGATTTAGTTTAAAGTCACACTTAATTTGCGTTTGTCTTCTTGTCATGCAGCGTTTCATGCGTAAAATTATCGTCACTTATAAGTTATTAAAACAATTATTAATTATTAAGAAAACGCTAATTTTTAACGTCAGAATTTATATTGTCGCTAAGGAATTTTTGATGAAAACTCTATCATCGAAAATGTCTATCACCTACGTCAATTGAATAAACTATCCCTTAGATAATAGGGTTCCAAAGGCGCTAAATCGAGCCTACGTCATCACTCTGTCATCTTGAGAATAATGTCCAAAAGATATGCTTAAATGATGTAATATTAATTTCCGCATTAGCAGGCCAAACCTCTATAATTTTCCTCAAAAAAAAATAAAGTCTTAGTATTACTAAACTTTATATACACTACTAAAACAATATTAAAAATCGATCTAGAAAATCGACCTTAGGAGGTCAGTACTCAAATCGGAGATTGATAAAATACTGGTCGGTAAAAAGATTGACCTCCAAAGGTCATGAAAAATACCAACTAGCTGGGATGTCGATTTTTTAAGTTATAGCAATTATAAAATGCAATATCCGGGAATCGAACCCCAATCTTTATCGTGATAGAATATATTTCTAACACTATCCAATGTTGATTGTTGATATATTTAAGACTTTGATTTTTTAATTTACAATCTTCAACTTTATTTTCGTGTAAAAAAAACTGACACTTCGAAGATTAATTTAATTTCTTTGGTAAAATTTCTTTTTCAAAAATCAATCTCCTAAAATCGATTTGCATTTTTTTTCATTTTCTAACACTAAAAATAACAACTTTTAGGATAAATTTTGTTAAAATATAATTTTTAAAATTTTGATTTTTCAAAAACTCACCTCCGAAGATTATTTTTTTTCTGCTTTATTTTAAAATAGTTTTTTGCTGCTTTTTAATAGTGATTACTTTCTTTTTTTCTTTTTTTATCAAATTAATATTTCAATATAAAACTTTATTCGCACCCAAATTTTTTTTTAAATCCTTATATTGTTGCATCATATATATGCAATTTCCTAGAAGAAACTTTATAGTAGAAATTTGTCCCTCATTCAAGCAAATTAATTTAGCAATACTCCAAAACTTGTCCCAAAAGTTTGGCATAAAGGCAATAATAACATGAAGTTGCTGCAATATTTATCCAATCAAAAATAAATTAAAATGTACTACTATATATTATACATAATATATGTTATGTTCATACTAATTAAAAGTCAACATAGGCCAACTTTAATTTATTTCATTTCAAGTATAAATAAATAAATAAATAAATAAATCTCTTCATACTCAATCTATTTTTTGCCCAATCACAAATTCTTTTGACATTTGGTGTTAAGCTTAATTTGCTCAAGAAGAAAAGGCTCTCATCAATATTCTCTTATTGTCCTTTTTCTTGATTCCCAAGGTAATGTATTTCTACATAGTTACTATCCGTCCGTCTCAAATTATACATCGTGTTTATTTTTACATGTCTTTAAAAAATATTATTTTAGTATTTGAAGAATTTTTCATGTTGTTTTCATATTTTACCGTCAGCATTAATTATTTATCCAAATCATTTTCACAAGATGTAAGGATAAACAAAAATTAATATGGATATTATGATAAAATTAATACTTACGTCTGTCAATCATTAATTTTTAGTAGGCATGCAAAGTCTAAGTTTGGACATGTAAAAATCAAGAAGGCGTAATTTCAACGTCATTTGTCTTTCTATTTTTGGAAATTTAAGTATACTCCTTCTGTTTTATTTTACGTGGCCTTTATACTAAATATAATTTTTTCTTTTTTACTTATCCATTTTACAAATCAAAGAGAGTTTTTTTTAAAAAAAATCCATATTATCCTTAGTATTAAGTAACTATATAAAAAGTAGTAATCAAATTTAAAGTTTAAAGCATTATTAATAAGGTCAATTTAGTAAAATATACTTAATAGCATTACTATTTTTTAAGTGATTCGATTGTGTAAATTCATTTTTCATTATCAATTTTATAAAAGTTAACCTCGGTGATAATATACCATTTAGAGCTCTCAAATTCAAGTCTTGTATATGAAAAAAAAAATCTTATTTAGAGAACCGCTCTAAAAAATGATCCTGCACCAAATTCAAATTAGTCGGGCTATGAGATAACTTGAACATCAACACGAAATCCAAAAAAAAAATACCACTTACATCACTTTCTCTTCTTCCATATATCATACTACGTGCTATTTAAATATTTTGTATGTGTTGGGTTGTGGGGTGGGGATCTAATCATTCAGGGTTGGAGTTAGAAGTTTGGATACGCGTACATTCGGTTAAATCCAGTAGTTTTTGCTTAAATAGTTTATTTGTATTAAAAAAAATTCATTAAATATGTATAACTATTAAATTTAAAACCCAATTATGAATACTTAAAGTTCATCGTTTTAAAATTCAGAACTCGTAAAGTTAAAAATCTGACTCGAGACTTTTTTTTAAGTACAAAGATTTAGATTTGGAGTGTTGGCTGCAGTGGGAGGCCTTCTTTTGAGGCAAAAAAACCGGGCTTTTTAATTAATGAAATTGGTGATTGTATGTGTAAGATAGCATATAGTATAATAATTATATATTGCCTTTAAGCAGTTAACCCCATGTGATCTTCCCCTCATTTCTCATGGCTTCCTTCAATTCCAACTTTATTACTTTTCACACATACTTTTAAGTGTCCTATGTATATATATATAACACTATTTCTTGCACAAGATCCATTGCTCTACAAATTCCAATAATTGAAAGGAAAAAAAAAGGTCTAGTTGTGTTAACAAGCTTATTTCAATCATGATAACCTTGTTTGATCAACTATTGACATTATTGGTAAGTGTGTTGTTTTTGTTAAGTTGATATAGAGGCAGTTTCAGAATTTTAGCAGCGAGTTCAAGATTCTTGAGTTCTTCGAAAATATTGGTAATAGAACTTGTATTTATAGACTACTTTCGGAGTTTTTTCCACGTATTTATGTATAGTCTATGTTGAAAATAATGTGTTCTTTCAACTCTTGAAATTGTGTGGTTAAGTATCAACAAGAGGCAGTTTCATAATTTTAAGCTTTCTTGGTTTCAAGATTAAAGGAGTTCTTTGAAAATATTGGTAACGAACTTGTAATTATAGTCTATGTTGTATAATGTGTTCTTTCAACTATTGAAATTGTGTGGTAAGTGTATAGTTTTGGTTTAAGTATCAACAAGACGAATTCAAATTTTAACTTAACGGTTTTCAAGATTAAGGTTCTTTGAAAATATTGGTATAAAACTTTATTTGTTTCAAGATTTGTTTTTTACTTTGTGTTTTTTTACATTTTTGTAGGTGGATAGTTGATTTGGCTCCATATGAGATGGGGTTAGCTAGGAACTAATATGAGAAGTGGGGATTACTTAGAAGGGATGTTGAGTGACTACATGGGGAGGAGGAAAACAGCAAGCTAAGATCACCAAAAGTTCATCAACTAAGCTTGTGACGGTGTTAACATGTTTGCAGTTTTCTTTTGCTGTTTATGCAACATTTCTTCTGTATTACATGAGTCCATCAGTAGATTTAAGGACTAAACCAGATTTACTACGTGGGCTCTGCCTTGAATTGCTCAGTCGTGGAAACACTTCATTATACCTCCACATGTAGTTAGTCATGTTGTTAGCCTCAACTGATATTCAAAGCCAGCAAAAACTGATTAGTCCTGATGATGTTTGTGAACATGAGAAGATTGATTTTGAACAGAAGAAATCTAATGATGCACTCATGATCAAGTTGAAGACAGAGTTGTATCAAGAAGTGAGGGATTTTCAAGGCAAAATCTTGGTACTGAGACTCTCTCTGAGCTGATGTCAATGAAGTCCAAGTGGGATTTGCGCGGTCCAAACAAGCCGAAAATCACAGTGATCTTGAACCATTTCAAGAGGAGAACTCTGTGTTCTCAGCTTGATTCTTTGCTTGGACAAACCCTCCCATTTCATCATGCTTGGGTGGTTGCATTTGGAAGTCTAACGAGCAATCCTCAAGAGGATTGTAGATAGTTACAGCGACTCACGAATAAGTTTTATCAGTTCAACTTATGACTTCAAGTACTATGGAAGGTTCCAAATGGCTTTGCAAACAGAGACTGACCTTGTATATATAAGTAAGCGATGACATGATCCCAGGGAAGAAGATGCTGCAGATTTTAGCACATGTTGCAGGGACAGACAAGTACAAGAATTCTGTTTTGGGCAGTATTGTTGGGATTTTGCCATTTAGACAGAAAGATTTCATTTTCCCAAGCTACAGGAAGTTTCGATCCAAGGAAGCCGGGCTTTGACTTTTGCCTGATCCTGCTTGATATCACTGTGGACAGAATTGTTCAAGTGGATTTCCTCTCTAGTTCTTGGTTTCTTTCTGCTGAACTTGTCAAGACACTTTTCATCGAGACTCCCTTCACTTTCATGACAGGAGAAGACTTGCACTTAAGGTATGCTTTCTACTTCAATTATGTCAGAATTGGTCTGTGTTAGTTCCTTCAAAGTTCTTTTATTAGTTCAACTTGATGATAGAAAAGTACAATACAATTTTCTTGTAGAATTGATTAGCAAACATTAGATCCATATTATCTCTGGTCTTTTATGCATGCCAAAAGACGAATATTTTTCTGCTAAATTTACACTATAGGAATGTTGCATATAAGTTCACTTTTTGTCTTACTGATTGACTCTTATAAGAATCTGTAGTTTGAAAATATGCAATAATCCATCATGCACCGGGCTGCCTTTTTTATTTGAGTGACATAATCTATACATGTTAACATTCTTGTTGAAGTTCCTAAGAATTTTACTTTGTTGGGAAAAAAAATGCAACTATCAGCTTCAGAAATGCAAGAAATGCTGGTTCATTTGTGCTACCAGTTGATCCAAATGACAAAAACATGGGGTGACAGTGAGCACAGACTTGCTTAGTATCTGAAACCACTGTAATATTCAAGGACACCGTTCCAAGTCCGAGATGATCAATGGTGGAAAGCACTCTCCACGGTTATGTAACACAATGGGCAGCGATGTATCCTCAGAAAATTGATGTACTCTTCTATGCCCACTCTGTCGATGAAGTTGAAGCTCTTGCCTCTGCTTGAAAAGTTCAGGTCAAGCAGTTGGAAAAGAAGGCCTATATTGTTGTCTCAGGAGGTAGCTTCTGCCCTTGTGAAGATGCTGCTGCAGCATTGAAATGGCCTAAGGTAGTATGCAAAGAAAGGAGATTCAAGATTATGGATTTAGGAGTTGGTGCTCTATCCGGGATTTCAAATTCAGAAGTGCCCGTCGTTCAAGCAGTCTATGCCAGCATGAAAGGACTAATCAGATTCACAACCCCAACCTCGTGATCACATTGCTGATGCAGATTCTAATGTGAAAGCCTCAAGATGTACAGAAGCTAACACAAATAGTTCAAACTTGGTTCTTCTACCTAGATCATCGGTCACTAAGGTTCTTTGGATGGCTGATCTTCGTTCCACAGCATTGCCCAAGTAAGATACCACGATGAACCTTCGCCATACATTTCTCTTTTTTCTCTCCATTTGATCTGTAGTCTTAACAATGCAATTTGTACTTGCAGACTGGAACCGTATGACGCTTTCTATAAACATCATCACACAGAACAGAGCTAATTCACTAGCAAGGCTTCTCAAGGCACTCAGTGACGCGTACTATATAGGTGATCAAGTTCCTATTACTTTCAACATGGATAGCAAGGTGGATGCGGCAACTATACAGCGCTTGTTAACTCATTCCAATTTGGCCTCCACGGACCCAAAACTCTTCGAAGAAGGATCATCCAAGGAGGCCTGATTCGAGCTGTCAGTGAGTTGGTACCCCTCGGCGGATGATGACTTTGGCCTCTTACTCGAAGGTGACATCGAAGTCTCCCCTTACTATTACCTCTGGATCAAATATGCTCTCTTGGCTACCATTACTGACCCTCAAATATCACTACCCGAGCTCTCACTCTATCTCTCTTTTACACGCCCCGGTTGGTGGAAGTTGTAAAAGAAAGGCCTAAATGGAATGCAACAGAGTTCTTCAAGCACATTCATCCAAACACACCTTATCTCTGGTTGCCTTGCAGTTGGGGCGCGGTTTTTCCCCAAGCAATGGAAGGAATTCTACGTCTACATGAACATGAGGGTTCACTGAAGATCAAAGCAAAATCAGTACAGATCCCAAAATCAAGAACTAATGGTTGGCAAGCTTCTTGGAAGAAGTTCTTGATAGACATGATGTACTTAAGAGGCTATGTTAGCCTTTATCCGAACTTTCCAAATCAAATGAGCTTTTCCACAAACCATATGGAACCAGGAGCTCACATTGCTGCTAAGAACAATGTGGTTAAGCATAACAAGGCTGATTTTGAGGTGCCATTGATAAAAGAAGATTTCAAGAACCTCCTGCCAAATGGGAAACTGCCTCCAGCTTCGAAGTTACCTTCGCTGAACCTCTTCAATCAGCCTGTTTCATTAAAGGGCTTAAAGACAGCAGGAGCAAAACTCAGTGATGTACTTCAATGCAGTCTAACAGAGATAGTAGCCGTTCACCACGACACAGGTTTACCTTCACATTGTTCAAGATTCTGAGATCTCCATACCTGTCCAACTACAAATTAATTCTTTTGTTTCTCTCCCAAGAATTTATCTTGAAATTTTCTCCATGTTACATTATTTTGTTGGAGAGAAAGATGAGGCTTTAGTTTATTCATCCTTATTTCAATGCAAGGGAAGGGGAATAAGGATTCTTTTATGAATGACTACAAAAACTGAGAATTATACAGTTCCTCTTGTAATGTTGCGGCCAAAGTGGCTTTCTGTATCCTCTTGTTATCAATGAAAGAAATGAAACACAAATTCACTCACAAACTTTAGCATTGCCTTGTCATTGCAACAAGTTTCAAGTTTCAATCAGCATGTCCTAATTGTAGCTAAAACTACATCCACCATATAAATTACACTTAGTGCAGGCACACTCGGTCCATAAATTCATTGGTATTTCTCTTTTAACCGATGAAGGATAACTGACACACAATAATCGCCCCACTTGAGAATCAATGACCTCGTTGGTCACGGTTAGCACCACTCTAGCACACTACTAGTTCGTCACGACTGGCACCCCTCCTAGGTCCAGGCCAGCACTTCAACCAGAAATCAGAAGAAAAAAGTACAATGTTAAGCAGAGGTTGGGCAGAACTCTGACATGACTTCAAAGGCACAAGCCAAATAATGTGCTTTTGCTTTCAAGAAATGTAGATGGTTTACCTAACAGTGGACAGTCATCAAGTACTGGTTAAATTTTTCAGTGACAATAGAAAGTTCACCACAAGGACCTACTTCTTCTCGTGCCTTCACTGCATTTTCCATTTCATTTTACCATGAAATAAGCATGTTGGCAAATGTCTTTCTCGTTCACCATTTAAGGTCGTGTTTGGTAAAAAGGAAAATATTTTCTAGTGTTATGGGTATAAAACCGTGTGTGAGTGCTTAGAGGGAACAAAATAAAGTTGGGTCGAATGAATAAATGGATAGGGCTTGAAACTTCAATTAAATTATAGGGAAAGAAAAAGCAGCAGTGATAAACTAGCAAAACACTATGAAATTGGAATAAGGTGGGGAGTGGGGTTCGGAGGTGGGGGCGTGGTACGAGTCAGGGTGTAAGTGGGAAGTAAGGAGTTGAGAATTTAGAGGTGAGGAGATAAATGAAGCTTAAGCGCTTCACTTAGTGAACTTGTTTGACTATTATCGTTAAAAAATGTATTTATTAAACGCACAATACTAACATGACAAACATGTATTTAGAGGAGTCAAATGCTTAGCTCGTATTTGATTAAAGTAGGAGCTTAGTATAGAGTTTGTGAGATTGATTGTACCCAATAATTTTTAGGTTGAACTTATATTTATCATTAAAAAATTTGTCAAATATGTATCAATTATTTAGTTTAAAACCGACTAGCTCAAAAGAACTCGAATTCAAAACCTATAAAAAAATTTATTAATATTTTATTATACTTACGAAGAAAAGTCTATATATGTTACTAATTTAAAAGGGTAATATAGTAAGTTAACCAAAAAAAACATATTTTCTTTTTGCACAATTTTTCAAAGCAAACGCAATTTTCAAAATTTTCAGCATTTCTCCCCAATAAATCGAAAACCTTAAAGGCCGTCTCAGGAAGTCCCCCTTTCCCTTCTTCGATTCGTGAAAACCCATCGGCGCAACCTGTAAGACTCGCAAACCCTAAATTTGTTTTCTTCTTTTTTTCCAATTTACGAATCTTTCCATGCCAATTTATTTTATTTTTATTGCTTTAACACAGTTAAATTCGAATATGTTTTTGAATACTTTCAAATGGCGGATCAATTAGAAATGGAAGTTAGTGAAGGTGAGGTAATTTTGGTAACGAAGGGTTTAATTAAGAACTTTATTTTAAATTCTTGAGTGTTTTTCTGTGTCAAGAATGAAATTTTCATTGAATGTCAGCAGTATTTCTTGCTTATTTTACTCTAAATTTGATTCATATCATTATAATATTTATAGGAGAGTAAAGGGTTTTTGTTTTTAAAATATTTGTTCTATTTTTTTATGCTGGAGGTATATGTGCCCAGATCAGTAAGCAAAATTTGACCAGCCCCCACTTTCAGAAAATTGTAAAAATCTGAACTTTAAGTTACAATATTAAACTTGGTTCATAAAAGTTTTTATTGTTTTCACGTTGTTGAAGTTTCAGCAGAAATTTAACTTGCTTATGGAAGGAAATATACCTTTATTGTAAAACTTTTATCCTACCGGAGTATAAGAATTGTTAGTTGTTTGAGACCTATTTTTCTGTTATTAATGAAACCTGTTACCATTTAAAAAAATAAAAATTTGTTAGTTGGTTTTGTTTAGAGGCTTTGGTAAATTGAATTGAGAGATTTGAGAGTTTTTGGGAGAATGGTTGTCCAGAATCTTTTTTTCTGGTTTGCTTTATAGTTATGGTTCATATGTCCCCAATTTTAGAATAGAACTTTTTGTGAGAAGTCACTAGTAACAGTCACAATGTCTCTGTTAAAACAGTAGGTTACATCTTTTGGGTGTTGGGTGTGACTCGTTTCTTTTGAGTAATTGTGGTATGTGACTTATTGCTTATGAAAAATAGGATTTAGCTTTCAGGCATGTGAAGCTTGCTCTGAAACTGGAGGATGCTCAAGAATTGGTTTCTGCTAATGCGTGACCCTTTGAGTTGAGCAACTTTTGTAAAAATGGGAACCCCCTTACCGCAGGTTCGTAGGCAATGTTTGCATGTCTCTCTAATAAATTTCAATGTTGAGTTTATGGATTCTTATATAACTGAGATCCCTTCTTTCTATTTCTTCCTATTGATACAGTAGAACTTTCAAAAGATCAAATGATAGCGCTAGACTTGTTATAACCACTATCATGGGAATGGTGTTTGGATACTTTGTTGGGATTTCTTTTCCATCTGTTTCTCTAACAAGGTATGTTAGCTCCAATGCCTGCATGGTTCTTGTGGTATAAACCAATTCAATTTTCTCATTCATTACAATCTTGGTCATTTGCAGATAATTTACCTTCAAGCCTAATATCAACTCTCGATTATGCCTTCAATGATGATACGTAGGCGTGCTATGAACCGTACTTTCCCGAGAATCTTGGTTCTGGTAGTACTCCTTTAGCACAAGGTATTTATTTCATTGTTGATTGATGGAATATCATTGTATGTTATTGTATGTTATAAAGACTATTTTGTAGGATTTGAAAAAAAGCTTTAGGAATCCATATAGAAATAACATTGAACTCCGTATTGAGTTTTTTTTTTTTTTGAGGGGGGGTGTTGTTTAGCTATTTCTGATTGTGTTTGGCATATGCAGTGCTACTGAAACCAATTAGAAAACCAAATGCCCTGACCAATCTAATTATTCTTCTAAGTGTAAAGCATAGTGTTAGAGAAACAGTTACAATGAAACTAAAGGCCCTTGTCCCTGTTGCATTTAATTCATGCATTTTGTATTTATCTCTCATCCAAAGACAATTTACTTGAAATAGTTCAGGACTTCAAGTTGGGTGTTACTCTTCTACTTAAGGTGAACCACAAATTTCACCTAGAACTAATGTATTTTATAACAAATTTCACGAATTAATGTACCAACATGATTAGTCTATGGCCTGAAAGGATTGACTCTTATGAAGACCAGGACATTTATGGTACTAGTTGCTTACTGCATCAGTATCTCTTTTCCTGCATCAGTATTGCTATTGGATGCATAAAAAAAGGCATACTGCGCCTCTGTGAGCAAACCTAGATCACAAACATGGAGTGATGGCCAAACTGAACCATTTAGCCTGATTTTAGGTTGATCTGATGTTTTCAGTTTTTGCTTATTCATGGATGTTATGGGCATATTATGATGGACCATTCTAATTTTATTTGGTGAACAATCTGAAAAGGATAAATTCACAGAGAAAATTCACCAAGTTCTTTAAATGTTAAACCCCAGTTTTCTGGCTTGGATCTGAAATTTGAGCCTCATGTAGTTTATCCTATCTCGCTTGTTTTCTCTTTCTGGATAATTGAATTCTAGGCTTCCGTATATCGAAGGGATTTTAATTTGCTTTCTTAGACAGAGGTGCATTTGTTTTTTGGCAGTTGCTTTACTATTCCTTAATGAACCAAAGCTAGTTAAGTGATTCCAACATTCCTATATTCTTTTTATATTTCATTTACATAATCCCAGAAGGTTGTGTTCAGCTAGTTAAGTGGTTGAGTGATTTCTTTTAACTTTATGTATTTCATTACTAGCTGTACAAGTTAAAGTTTTTCTGCATACTCAAGATTCAAGAAGCATTTGATACTTGTCTTTTTCCCTAGTAATTGCTTGCTGGTTAGAGGTTAAATACTTCCCTGATTGCATCTTATGTGGTTTCTTGTTTGTCACTCAAATTAGCAAATTTTCATTGAAGTTGTACCCTGAAATTTGGGGAATGAACTTTGGGATATGCATGTGTGTGTGTGTGTATTCAGCTTTCAATTTCTGCCATTTCAACAGTCTCTTCTCCCAATATACTAGGTTGCTCAGACTCAGGTGTGGGTACTAGATACAATTGCGGATCTAGAGGTCTGACTCTTCGTCACATAACTTTAGGATTCGGGGGTATGGATCGGAGTGTGGATACGGATGCTGGAATATGACCAATAAATATATATAATTGGCATATATAAAGTATATATTGGATTAACTAGAGTATTGAACTAAGCTAATAAAATTTAATTCTTTATAAACACCTAATATTTTATTCATTAGATGTCTCGTGTAATAGCATAGCATTCTCATGTATGTATGTATGTATGTATGTATGTATGTATGTATGTTTATATAGCAGAAACCTACAAGTCGAGATCAAATACCAAATCAATCATTAGTTCCTGATAGATGTAGTCAAAGCACCCAAGATGGTGTCCAAATCCGGTGTGGATCCCACAGCCACACCCCATGTCATGATGACACGGGTGCGGCAAGGATTTGAAGAGTTTGTGCAACATAGCCAATATATACTACTAGTCACTCTTACCAACATTATTGTTTTTATGCTTTATTATCTAGAATTATCGGTAAACATAGTTGATCCCCCTCCCCAACTACAGTCACATCTACCGTACCGCGGAATGGATTAAGGTGGTGTTTCTTTTGTAAACATTCTCAAAGGAAAATGCTTTTTGATTGGCAAACATTTTGTCATATCAAATGTCAGCCTAGTTTCCAATGTTTGAATTATGTCACAAAAGTTTGGATTGAGGGAGTGGTATGAAATTAGCTAGAAACATTGAGTATTACTGGGTAATGGTGCATTGTTATGGTAGTATACTAGTATTCATGGTTCATATCTGCAGCCACCAAACTTCTCTTTGTGTTTTTTGTGACAAGCTTTTCTAATTCCCTGCAGAATAAAGAGAATTTGAGGGCATAAATGCATAATACATGATTATCTTGCATTGGAAGATGGTGTAGGATATTTATTCTAACTGCCATGGTTGATTTAGGATCTGGAGCACCTAGACATTTGTTCTGAAATATTGATAGCTTGCTTTCTTTTGCAGATATATGTCCCAACAAATCCTCGTGGTGGGAGTCATTGCCACCAGGGATTGTGGTCTCAGAATCAGATTTTTATTTGCGAAGGTTGTGGGGTGAACCAAGTGAGGTATGAAGCAAATATCTCTAATGATATTCTTTAACGTAATTTAACAAAAAAGGAAAGAGTGCAGTAGTCATATAGATAATGAAACTTTTAACTGTGTCTTCTTAAGAGAAAGACTCTCTGCAACTGTCTTAACCTTCGTGAGCTGTTCCAGTAATCATTTCATGTCCTTCGTGGAACAAACTTCATACTATATACTTTAATGTTATTAATGAATTGCTTCTGGGTCAGTTTTTGCTTTTATTTGTGATCCTTAAAAAGAGCAATTGGATACTAAACATGATAATTGTGCTTGCATTTAGAACTGGCGTTCAACTTTATGCACTATGGCCTGTTAGGCCTGAAGTGTCTTAGTGTCAACTTTTGACGTATATTACTATCAGTTTCTGGCCAATCATTTACGGATTGGACAAGAATGTAGGCTGAGAAAGGGATCCTGTGCACTGTGTACAATATTCAAAATTGTCCTTTTTAGTTGATGCTTCTTCTGGGTATAGTTGTGTTAAAAAATTGTAGTAGCTCAGGATCTGGCGAAAAACCGAAGTACTTAGTTGTTACAGTTGGTTTGGATCAAAGAAAAACATTGACGCAGCAGTTAAAAAGGTTATAGCAATGAAGCAATTCTACTGAATAAACATTGTTGATATTATAGAGCATTAGCGATTATTTCTCTTCTCTTGACAGTTGACCTTGTATTCCATATACTGAATCTTATATTTTATACATGAATTAGTTTTCAGAGGATTTCCAAATTTTGCTTTTCCATTATGATGGTCGAACAAGTGAGTGGGATCAATTTGAATGGTCCAAGCGTGCAGTTCACATCAGTGTTGAGGAAGCGGTCAAAATGGTAAGACTTTGAGTTATGTTATTACCTTTGTATTCCAACTCCTCTGTTTTTATCCAAGATTTCCAAGAATAATGTGCGAGAATGAGCTCTTCTCAATTCAGGAAGTCCCTTTTTACTAGCATGTTTGGCTCCGTGTATAGGATGTTAATGACGAGAATGTTGTTATTTGCATACAATAATTAATCCTTTTGATTTTTTCTCTACTCTGATAGTGTGAAACAATTTTCACTATCGAGTCACAAAAAATAACTGCATGTAACTGTCCATAAAAAGTGGACTTTGTAACCTGAAAAGTAAGACAGGCTACATGTTAGAACAGGTTAAAATACATTGATAGTGTAAAAGTTCTTTATATTGGTAGTGTATATAAGTTGAATCCAATCCCGTTTCATCCATAATATGTTATTGCTTTCCTAGGTGGTATGCAAAGAGGTTTCTGCATCCAGATGTTGTAGCTGCCTATGATTACATATTTATATGGGATGAAGATCTTGGAGTTGAGCACTTCAATGCAGAGAAGTAGGTGCCTTTCCATTGTTCTGTCACATGATTTCTCATTCTTTTCAAATCAGGAAAAAAAGTATTTGGTGTCTTTATAATCTCCTTCCATGTGAATCTCAACACCTGAATATGAATGCTTATTCAACTAGTTAAGAAACATGGTCCTAGACATCTCTCAGCCTGGTCTTGAACCCAATAATGGACTCACATGGCAGATGACTAGAGGAGGGTGACAGAGAAGTTCACAAGTATGTTCATTGTGTTTTAACCCCGACCCCCCCCACCCCCCACCCCCCCCACCCCACACACACATGGGGTGGGGAGCTTCTCTTCCTCTCGATAATATTTTTTCTTAATTTGGATGGAACCACTCTGAAAGTTAACATGTTGGTGGTAAACAGGGATACAGAAGAGAAACCAGGCTGGTGCAGTGATCCACATTTGCCTCCTTGTGCAGCGTACTCTCTCTCTCTCTCTCTAACATATGCAAACCGCTGGGTTCAATTTCACCTATCTATCCCTCTATTGTACTATATTATTACTAGTTCAGTTCTGATCTTTTCTGAAAACATGCACATAGTAAAATAGATCATTGTTCAGCAATATTAATCTAATCAGAACTTATTAGGTCATGGTTAAAGTCAAGTTAATATACCTATATTATCCTTTCTTTTGAGATAGTGTGTAACTTAAGATTAAACATGTGCTTTAATGAGTTTCACTTCCACTATTGGTATTACTAATTACCTATTTCTGAGATTCTTTCTGGTCAGCTTGTCTTAGCAACATCATTATAGTGGAACCTGGATTTAGTGCATCTTCAACTAGAGTGAGTCTAAATATTTACTGCCTGCATCCCAATGAATTATTTGACCTTTTAGATGAAGCCAGAGCAAAAAGACTGTCTTGAACCCTCAACTTCAGCTTTTGTAAGGCTATGCTCTTCTATTAAGTTATATTTCCTCCAGCTAAGGTAGTAGCGAAGCACTATTGAGCATTTCACACATGGTTAAGATATGCTGCTATCATAGTGGCAATTATATTCCCATGTGCAGCTTTGTCTTCATCAAGCAAGAGTAGATCTAATAGCGCTGACTGACGTATCCTTCTTAAAAAAATAAACGCTGACCAACTTATCTAGTCTTGTGTTGGTTATTTAATCCGTAATTTTATGTTGTAATATCTGGATTTTATGCTCTAGTCCTATCATTTTGTCATGCCTTTTTTTTTGTTTGGGGGATGGAGGGTCAGGGTCGAGATATTTGTATTGTTTGGTTATTATTGGACTAAGCTGTTTCTTTAGTCACAAGACGCATAAATCATTTTTTACCTTCTTTATATATTTACTCTAAGAGAGATAAAGGAGAAATTTTGGACTTTATGAGTAGAGCGGCATGCCATGGCTGTACCTTTTTTTCTGTGTTTCAGATGAAATTTTCCAGAGATAGAATTTTTCCAGAGTATGACTAGACAACCTAATTCTGCGGTGTTATCACTCAGATATACAATATGATCTAATTGAGTTGCAATGTAGAATTTCTCCCTTTGGAAAATTAATTTACAAGACTTACATCCAAAACAGAATATTCCGATGCCTTCTATCATTAGCATGCTACTTATAGTTATTATCTTGGTCCATCTTTTTGTATACAGTTTTGTAAAATAATGGCTCCTGTATTCTCTCGAGAAGCTTGGCGATGTGTTTGGCATATGATTCCAGGTAGGATTCTTCACACTTGTATCATTTCCATCTCCTCACAATGTCCATTTCTATAATTTTACGTAGCTAATGCTTGTCACGACTTGATGTTTGGTTATAGAATGATTTGGTGCATGGATGATTGGATTTTGCACTAAGAAGATGTGGACAGGAGTTAGTAGTTCTACTAGATACATTCTTGTGCAAGAATGGTGGCAGAAGACTTGCCCCTATGGTAAAATTGTAAAAGAGAACATTGATAACACCGGAGACATGGAAATTAATAATCTTCTTCACTCTTTTATGAGTTTTTACTAATTCAAGCACGGTGGATCCTTTGATATAATCTTGTTGTTAGTCTCTTGGATTCGTACGGCCCTGCTCATGAAAAAAATTGGCGTAGTCGATTCACAATGGATTGTGCATCAAGTTATTCCTTCTCTTGGGAATCAGGTTAGTGAATTGAAATTTCATAGGGCCTATGCAGTTACTAGAACACAGACTGGTAGTTCATCAATTACATTTCCATAATTTGTTTTGGATCACAGGGCCAGCCTGAGAATGGTAAAGCTCGAAATGGGAAGGGGTAAGCATATCCATTCCGTGCCTCCATTTTATTGAAATATGATAGTCATTTGCCTCGAGGTTCTAGTGACTAAAGTGAATGGCTTTCTCTTTTTAGGTAAGAGAGAGATGTAGAAATGAATGGGCAATGTTTCAAGATCGGTTAGCGAATGCAGATAAAGCGTATTTTGCCCAGCATGGAAAAACTCGAGTATAACACGCCTTAAATCGTCTTGTACATTGCTTCTTTCGCCTATTTTTCTCTCCTTTTTTTTCCTGTTTCTAGGGGTTATGCCTATTCTTTTTCTCAGTATTTGTTCTTTTAATGGTCTTTTCCTTGCAATATTAGAGTAGTGAAATTCTGTGTAGCTAGTGAAACTCTAAACCATCAGATATTGAGAGGTTTCTTGTGCATATAGATGATACACAAGGTTTGTAGTCAATGTTTTACGCTCTTAATCTCTCTTTCTTTCTTTTTTTTTTTTTTTTTTTTCGGAAGGGTGTAAGTATAGGGAGGGGAGTCTTCTACAAGTCGCATTCTTGGTCGATGACCTGATTTTGGAAGTAGTCGAGATGCCTTTCACAGGGGAACCCTTTCAGTGCTAGTTTCAAAATGCGGTGGGAAATGGCCCGCATCTCTTTCTCACTTAAATATTAGGCTTTGTAGGTGGTAGGGGTTCGAAACATTACGTGTGCTTAATTCACGGAACTTAGCACTCTTAACATTCTATCTATCATCACCGGTTACCATCACTAACCATACGCCGCTCAGAACCACTATCGTAACCCATCGACCGCGCTCTTCCATTTTACATATTATAATTATGTCACTGCAACGTCACCTTCAACGTCATTATCGTTCTTTGGCCTTGCTTCTCGGTCACTACCATTATTGCGGTCAATTCTTACTACTAATCACCTTCGTTATCACAACTAGCATTACCGTCAACTACTACAAACATGTCGATCACCACCATCAATAATACCATTACCGATTTGTCATAATTATGTGGTTACTACAACGCAATGCATCTCCATCATCACAACTATCACCATCACCAACATCAACCATTACCCCAATCACTATTATAAACCATTTCCACTATCGCTAGCTAACATAATTATTTTATTTGTTTTTCATCAAATAATAATTTAATTTTATTAAATTTATATTTTTAAAAAATTTCAAACTAGTTGGAGTAGACCAAACAAGAAGCCTAATTTTAAGAAAATAATCATGACGAATCCTCAATGTCAACCCATCAACGTCGTCTATAAGCCTATTGAGGCAAATTTTTATTCTATAATTTTATATCTATCTCATTCCATTTTAAATTTAATTATCATGATTCTTATCTATCATTCGAAATTAAATTAAATTTTTAATATATTATTTATAACAAATTATAATACACAAATAATTAAAACAACCAAATAAGAATTATAAAATAAACTATTAAAATTTCTTCAAATTAATAATTTAAAAAAAAAGATATTATGGTTTGGGATTAGAGCCTCGGTAAGAAGGAACTCATAAAAAATTAGGATTGTTTCTTGATCAGATCCTCTAAGCCGTATTTTCAAGGTGGCTTAATCCGATGGTCCGCAAATTCTGTAATAAAATTAAGATTACTCAACCTCAAAAGCTAATTTCGCGGATGTTTACCTAACACATGATGACCAAATTATACACTTTATGTTGTACCTAGGACAAAAATGTATTAGTTATATTCGTTTTAAAAAATATGAAAATTGAAGAATGGTTAAAAGTAATAAAATATTCTTTAATTAATGGAATTGACAGCTTAATGTACTAATCCAGAAGTTAGAAGACATGATTAAAATTATTAAAACCTTTAATTAAACACACACACACACACTAAGTTATACAAGTTGTACTTTTTTTCTTTTCTATTGGGATCTTAATATTTTTAATCAGATGAAATTATTAAAAAATTTAAAAAAAATTAATCAATTTTCATAATCATCTATAGTTATCGTTTTATATATACTCGATATGCAAACGTATATAATAAATGTATAATAAGTGTATGATCAATTTATAATAATATATATACACACAAATGTAGGTATAACTTTTCCTATTTTATTTTTTCCCAAGTAGTATTTTCCAAAATTTTATAAGAAGTGTAGTACTAAAATTACAAATGAAATGTGCTAAAGAAACTCATGAATAATGAATATACCACATAAAAAAATTAACACTTAAAATTCATCGCTACAACAACAACCAGTGTAATCCCACCAAGTGAGGTTTGGGGAGGGTAGAATATCTGCTTGATTTACCACTACCTCAAAGGTAGGGATGTTGTTTCCGGTAGACCCTGACTTTAAAAGCGAAACAAATCAAACAAGCAAAATTCATCGCTAATCTGTCATTAAATAGATTATAAACAATATGACTTTTTTATTAACCACCGCTTAGCGAAGAATTACATTAGTGACATATAAACTCTATCGTTAAATAAGATTATGGAGCGGATCTTTACTTTATTTATATATATATATATATTCCATTTTATTTATACATGAAACATGATTGTCATATTTGGAGTAATTAAAGTTTTATATTCTCACCAAACACATTGCAAGTAAATATATTGTAGTACATTGTCTGTGTGAAATGTTCATTTCATCTTTCTGGCTTCTGTATTAAGACTTGTTTTTTGTTCTAATTAGGTGACCCAACAATTTAATTATTTTTAATTAAAAAAAAATCACTCACTCTCCTAGTGTAATTAAGAAAGGAAAAATGATTAAGGGTTATTTAATTTTGGACCAATTAAACTCCATATTTAATTAATTTGTTGTTAGGTTTAGATGAAATAAAAATAAAACCACGCTGTTGTCATGTTAATTATAATGCTAAGTACATTTAATAATTTAAAAAATCAAAATTGGGAAAAGATAAAAAGTACTAATTCATGCATATGTTTATTCATAAATAAATAAATAAATAATATTTCCTGCTTTGTTATTGAATTATTAGTAATATATCTTGAGGTTAGTTTAATAACAATATTTGTTAACTTAATATGTTTAAGTTTTGGTGGATAGAGATATCCTATCCACGTGTTGGTGGGAATAATAAGTATCTGATAAAATAATCGAAATAATAGGTTTTTGCTCCGGCTTTCATTTTCATATCGGAACGTCGACTTGCACTTGCAATATTGAATTTGAAGGCTTTCAGAATCCTTGCTCCACGGCTTATATTCACATGACTTATTTATCCCCCGTGATCACTTTTGTAAGTTGAGCATTTTTTTTTCAAAATTAGATGCGTGATTTGCATATTAAGTCTATATTCTAATACTTTCGGAATTAGACACATGGTATCTGAAATCAATCTCGAGATGTATTTACGGACCGATATAAAATACCATCATTAATTTTTTTATTAATAAAAAAAAAAAAGAGGAGGAGGGGGGAGGGGATTGAGTCAAATAATAATTAGTTTGATTATAAAAACCATTAGGCCCTTGAAAACCAACCACACTCCAAATAAGTCTACATAAAGTCCTCCATTTCTTCTCTTCAACACATTCTCATTCAAGCCACAAACTCTCCACCACCACCACCACCCCATACCCACCCCTCACACACACAACAAAGAAAATTTTCCAAATTTCATTTGTGAAGTTGTAGGATTCCAAACATCACCATTTGTGAAAGAGGTAATCTTCATTTTCTTCAATTTCATATTCTTTTTTAAGCATACGTCTTTTTCACTATTGTATTTCTTTCGATACTTAATTTTGATAGTATATTTTTATTTTAACCGAGTTAATCGAAAATAACCTCTTTATCTTCACCTGGTAGAGATAGGTTACATATAAACTATCTTCTCTAAATCTCACTTATGAAACTACACTAAATACGTTATTATTGTTATTGTTATATAAACCTAACTAAGACCTACAAATATTTGTTATAAATATTACTATCTTTTTAGTAATAACTATACATTTATCTCGAACTCATGGGATACCATGATTAATCTAGATTCGATCGCATAGGACCCTTTTGAGGGGAAAATGCATTTCTCAACATCGATGGTTAAAATCGATATATATATATATATATATATCCATCACGCTACATCAAGTGATGATTACATATCTCTTAATAATTATTTTATCGGATATTTTTATTATAATTATTGTCCCCATATGAATCAAATTACAATCTCTTAATAATTATTTTATCAGATATTTTTTATTATAATTATTGTCCCCATATGAATCAAGTACAGAAAAAAAATTATATTAGATTATTTCAATTTCTTCTAATTTTTATTTATTTATTTTTTTGATCGATGAAGATGGGAGAAATGACAAGTTTCCAATTGGGTGTGGTGGGAGCATTGTTTCTATCAGTGGCATCATCAGTTTCCATTGTTATTTGCAATAAAGCCTTGATGAGTAATCTTGGTTTTCCTTTTGGTAATATTTCATTTTTTCTATCGCTCTCCGTTTTAATTTATTTATCTTATAAATTATTTAAATATTTAAATAATATTTTTGTTGATTCATGTAGTTTTTTAAATAATATTATCTAGAAAAAAGAAATTAAATTCTATGTTCAGATTCACACTAAACATTAGTTATGTTGACCCTCAAGAGTATAATATTATTATGATACTCACCAAACTTTCAATAAATAACATGCATATATATATATATATATTAGTTGTTGCATACCTAGAAAGTTAGTTGTGCTATTTAAAATGGGATAATTTCACTTTTTGTCCCTGATTATTTACGAATCGTAATTTTAGTGCTTATGATATTTCACTAAATATATTTAGTTAAACTTTAATCAATTGAAATGTGATGTTTTTGAACTCTTCATATAGGAAATATATGATATTGAATGTATTTTTAAAATTATATCACCTTTAAATATAAAATTTAACAAGAAATTTTAATATAATCTTATTTATTTTCCCTTTGGTAATATTTCATTTTCCCTTCACTTGCATTTCAAGCATTTGGTAGAACTATTATCAATAAAAAAAATGTACAATATAATATTTATCGTAGTATACTCACCAAATTTTCAATAGGATAACATGCAAATATAAAATAAATATTAGTTGTTGCATACCTAAAAAATTAGATGTGCTTTCTAAAATGGGATAGTTTCACTTTTTGTCCTTCAAGTTATTGATAAATTCTAGTTTTGATTTTTGTAATATTTAATTAAATATTTTAATTGACTAAAATATATTTTTATTTCTTTATATAGTAAAAAATGTGATATTTAAAGTATTTTTAGAATTATAACGAAGGTACAAGTTTAACATAACACGTCGTTAGTTGAATGGTTTAACAATTAGTAAAAATTCGCAGTTTGAGGAATATCAGAAGTGCATCTCATGTCAACTAATAGAATGTTAACTTGCTATGTCGCTCGGACTCTTTTAAAATGTCGATGGATACATGTGAGATTCTTCAAAAATAGTACATTTTTAAGAATGCTAAACCAGAAATCAAAAAAGACCAAGAACAAGATTTATCGATATTTGAGAGACTAAAACCACTAATATTCCCTCTAAATATTCAAGATTAGTATTTATTTAGTAATGTACTAATACCAATTTATTTTGTGATTATAGCCACAACATTAACAAGTTGGCATTTGATGGTCACTTATTGCACACTTCATGTGGCATTGAAATTCAATTTCTTTGAGAACAAGCCCATTGACATCAAGACTGTCATGCTCTTTGGCATATTAAATGGTGTATCTATTGGTTTTCTCAACCTTAGCCTTGGCTTTAATTCCATTGGCTTCTATCAGGTATTATTTCCGTCTCAAATTATCTGTCGTAATTATAGAGAAATCATATTAAAATATAAATTTTTAAATAAGAATAAAATAGTTAAAATCTTTCTTAATTAATATTTTCTTAAGAAGCATATAAAATAGAAACACGACGGATACTTTAAAATGGAGAGTATAATTATCAATATAGATTACATCTATTTAAAATGGTATATGAACAGAAACCATAGGTGTCTATTGTGATATACAAGCAAGTGGTAGTTGGACGGGTCTGATGGAATTTAAACAGGTGAAAACGATTAAATCAATAAAAGAGTTACGCCAACTTGTCCAAAGTTTGACCTGGTCAAATAACCGGTCATAATGAGTGATTTATAGGTCAAATAATCTGTCATAATGGGTGATTTACATCTTTTGACCCGATTTGATCTAATAATTTATAGGTCATTTCAAATTGAACATGCTAGGTTACGTCAAGTCAACAAATGAATCATAATTCAACTCGTTTAAACATAACCAATACTTATAATAATGTCCCTAACATTCCTTTGTATGTTTTTATGTTTGTATTTGCAGATGACAAAGCTAGCAATTATACCTTTTACCGTATTATTAGAAACCCTTTTCTTGAAAAAACAATTCAGGTAAATCAATTATTCTATATTTTAATTTCAGCTATATATAAAAGNATATATAAAAGAAAAAATAGTACTACTATTTTTTGGTTCATTAATATCTTTTTCTTTTACATATTTGCAGCAAAAATATTAAGTTTGCATTATTCATTCTACTTATTGGAGTTGGCATTGCCTCCATTACTGATCTTCAACTCAATTTTGTTGGAACAATTCTCTCCCTTCTTGCCATTGTTACAACTTGTGTTGGACAAATTGTATCCTTTTTGATGATCTCTAATTTAACTTATATACATACTGAGAGTTGCGAATTCAGAATTTATAGTATATATGAATTCTGGATCATAACTCTTTTTGCTTATTGCCTGTAACTATAATGGTGGATCCGTCCTTACCGATAGTGTAACTAGGGGCGAAACCAGGGGGTTCATTCGTACCATGTTCACTAAAAAATTAAACTGTATATACTACATGTGGAATCACCTTCATTTCTTGGTATGTTTCTTTCTTTAAATTTTGAATCCCCTTGCTGAAACTTCTCGCTCCGCCACGGAATGTAACGAGATTTTACACTATCAACATATTTTAACTTGCTACAAATTTCGCTTATTATAAATAATTATCTGAAGTTATCTTTTAACCGACTTAACCTGATATAGTACAAATTTGCTTATTATAAGTAACATTTTTATGTAGTGTGATTACTTTTTTCCATAATTTGACCTTTAACTCTCCAATTTAGCTAACCAACACAATCCAAAAGAGGCTCAACATCTCATCCACACAATTGTTGTACCAATCAGCCCCATTTCAAGCAGCTATTCTATTTGTAACTGGGCCTGTGGTGGATCAGTTCCTCACCAAACAAAATGTTTTTGCCTACAAATATTCTCCTATTGTTGTGGTAAGAATGCACTACTTACATTTTCTTTTTCTCAAAAAATATTTTGTTGCTTATACATTAGAATGGTAGGAGTATGGTTTACGTACATCCTATCCTCCTCGGATCTGGTATTACACTAGGTTGTTGTTGGTTATACATTAGAATGATTTTTCGATTAGCTGTTGAAGATGAGTTTTTCAGACTTGAAATGCATGTTTAAACATAACTTTAACTTTCAAATACTACTTTTTTGTTCAAATATCACTCATTTCATGTCCAAACGCCTATTAAAACTATTTATACGAGCCTAGTGGTAACCATTTGAAGCAGATGTAAGTATATACTCAATGTATAGATGTAAGTATATACGTAACCTATAACAAGTGTATACCTAAATTATTAGAGTATATATGTAGATTATACAGTGATTATACTGGTTGAATTTTGCAAAAAATTAAATATTAGGGTTAGTTATTAAAATGGGTCACTTTGGATTGTTACGTAGTGTAAAAATTCCTAAATAACGCCTGTTACTAAACTTATTGATTCTAAATTCAAGATTCGCCTCTGAGTTTACTTTTTTTTGTGTGTGTGTTCTCAAATGCAGGGATTTATAGTGTTGTCATGTTTAATTGCTGTATCAGTGAATTTCAGCACATTTTTAGTGATTGGAAAGACATCACCAGTTACATATCAAGTGTTGGGACACCTTAAGACATGTTTGGTTCTTGGATTTGGCTATACATTGTTGCATGATCCTTTCACTTCAAGGAACATTATTGGAATTCTTGTGGCTATTGTTGGAATGGGATTATATTCCTATTTTTGTGTCAATGAAACAAAAAGGAAACAAGATGGAGACCTTTCTTCCATGGCCCAAGTAAGTTCCATCGATCGTTTTTCACTCCTATCTTTGAAAAAAAGAAAAAAAAACTGATGTCGTATCGTTCTACATTTCACGTGTGGAACTCCATAATAATGTCCTGAAGTTTTATCTGTGGAATACGAACCTCCGTGAAAGTAGCTGAAAAGTGACTATTCCTGAATTTTACATGATTTGAAGGGTGTTATACTTTGTGCATTAAGTCGTTATACCTTTTTCGTGCTAAAGTGAGATTTTTATTGTCATGTCAGGTTAAAGAGAAAGATACCACTACACCACTTCTAGCCGGGAAGAATGGCCAAATTAAAGAAAACAACTCCATTGTTTAAGTTTTAGGGTTGAGATGAAGATGTTTTTGGAGATCAAAAAAAAGAAATTTATTTTCAATTGAGAGACATTATATTTCACTAGATGGATGTAAATGAATTTTTTGGTTCATAAAATACCTTGCTCCTTTATTCCAAAATTTGGTCATTTGCTAGATTGTATTTACTTCTTATATGTAGACAAATGTGATTATAAAAAATTCTTTGTTACACCGCTTTCTCAAGATATTCAGTGCGATCTCATAATAAAGTCTGGAAAAAATAAAATGTACGTAGATAGAGAGGGTTGTTTACATCATGTTTTCACGATTAAGGAAAATGATTTGATTCTTTTTATTATTGTTATTATTATTAGCACGTTAATTCTTAAGTTGAGGGTCTACCGAAAATAACCTCTCAGCCTCTTAAGTAGGGGTAAGGTTTGCGTACCCTCTACCATCCCCGGACCTCCACTTTGTGGGATTACTTTGGGTATGTTGTTGTTGTTGTATTATTAGCACTTTAGTCCCTCAATATTGATAAATTATCATTTTGGTCCTTGTTACTTCTGGAGAAGCACATTCAACCTTCAATTAATTGATATGTGCACTTCTGATTCGTCTAACTATTAATCTTCACAAATTTAACGAGCTATTAAGTGCTAAATCACTTGATTTCCGATCTGTAATGTCAAAGTTTTACTGTTACTCTAAATTTGAGAATAATATAGTTTTAAAACAGTGTAAATATCAAATATTTTCTATATAATGTGATAAAGCAAATGCACATTTTTGTTTGGGAAGATTTTGGGCCGAGAATGTTAAAGCCCAGAGTTACTCAAGCCCAATTTGGCCCAAACAAAACTTTACCCAAAGGGCCAAAGCAAATGCAAACTCTTCAAAGGCCCAAACTCAGACAAAATATATGAAGATATATACGAGCGAAGCTTATGCATTTTTGCATGAAGTTTAGATAGAAGTGGTTGGACTTCCGTCATTTTTTATGGTTAAAATTCAATTATTTTTATCTGATTTTATCTATTTTTATTTGAGCTTCAGTCATATGTGCATAAACTCTGGACAGAAATTACTGGATTTTAATCGTATTTATCTGTGTTCAATCAAGTATCTGAAATTAAACTTTATCAAAACTATGTTATTCAAAAATAAATATACATTTAAAAAAATTTGAAAAACAAGACAAATTAAATGACAACATCAAGATAAAAACTAAGAAGATAAATATAAATAAATTTTATTTTTATTTTAAAAATAAAAAAATTATTTTCAATAAACTCGGTTCATACCTAAAATCAAAATTAAATAATCAAACAATAATAATTAAAATAACAAAACAAAAATTAAAAAAGAAAAAATTAAAAAAACAAAAAATTAAATACTGCACCTAAATATGTGGTTGACAGGTTGAGTCAACTTTCCATTTCCTAAGCATTTGAATCGATTCAATATTTAGTGGCTCTTTACGTCGAATAAAGTATTTTAAGATGCCGTATTAATTGTTCGTGTCGTAAAAAATATTTATTTTTAACGTATAAATATTATAATTTTTTTTTAAATTAAAACACAATTGTGATGTAAAATCTTGTTAAAATTCATAATTATCAATTTTAATATAAAATTTAATTTAAAATATTTAAAAGATAATTTAGTAATTTTTTATATTTATGATAATCTATGGTCGGATAGAAAAGTGAACAAATAATATGAAACGAAGAGAGTAATATTTTTTCTATCATATAAAGGTGTAAGGGGACTTTTTGGTACGTGAGATAAGTTTTGAATTATTAGATAATGTTTAGATTATTTTATTCATTATTTATACTAAAATATTGAAATTGATATTAGATAATGAAAATATGGAATAAAATAATCTCATGTGATATCTTTGCTTATTCTATTCGGCGTACTAAACGATCTCTAAAATTTACTCCTAAACCTTATTTTCGGTATCTGATTTCATCATCAAATTTCTTATTCGCGCATTGAAGGGATTTTTTTAATGACGCTTACAGCAGAACTTTTGCATTCCTCTAAATTTATTCCTAAATCTTTTCCGATGTACGATTTCATTATTAAATTCATATTTAAAAAATAAAAAATTAAAAAAACTCAAAATTCATAAAAAAAAAAAAACCCCAAAATTTTTTAATTTTTAAAATTAAAAATATAAAATATAAATCATCTTATTACAATCTATCTTGATTAGTATGATTACACCTAAATGGTCATTATAGATAGTAGCACTCCTACCTTTTTGTTTGCTTACGCACTCTCTTATTTTAATGACTCGTTCTTTTAAGTTTTTCTTCGATCGACAGTATCAAAAAATAATCCATGAACATTTTATCTTATTACAATCTATCTTGATTAGTATGATTACACCTAAACTGGTCATTATAGATAGTAGCACTCCTATCCTTTTTGTTTGCTTACGCACTCTCTTATTTTAATGACTCGTTCTTTTTTTAAGTTTTTCTTCTGATCTGACCAACTGTCCATCGTACCTCTTCTACATTTTTAACATTCTATTTTTATCTCAATAAGGATGTTCAACAACTTGATTGTAAGGAGTAGCGCGGATAAGGATTCTAATAATTCTCTTCCTTCTAATCTGCAAGCATCCCATCTTTTTCTTTAATAAATATATATAAACACGATAATTTATTCGACGATTTTACGATTTTCAAAAAAATTTAAAAATTTGATAATTAATTCTTATATTATTATAAATATTCGTATAACTCTAATCAACAATAAATATATAAATACATATAAATAAATACACAATAACGTATTTACCGATTTTACGATTATCAAAAAAAATTAAAATTTAATAATTAATCTTTATATTATTATAAATATTTGTATAACTTTAATCGCCAATCAAACAATTCAATAAAGGATAAAACGTGTAATAATTAATAACATGATGTTTAATTAGTGAGGAAAAAAGCAACACTCAAAAGAGGAAAAGTTGGAAACTTTGGAATCTCGAAATGATGTGAAATAAAGTGCTTTGTTGAGGCACCAGCTACCTTTTCAACAAAGGGGTAGCATTTTTTTTTTAAAAAATAGTCGGAATTAAATTTATCAGTAAATTTTATATAGATATTTAAAATGCGATATATTTTAATTAAACATATAAATATATATTGAGATTATTTTAAATAATTGATTAAGTCGGAGGTTTATTAGAAATAATCTTCCTATCTCCGACGTGGAGGTGTATGATGTTGTTGTAACATATGAACGTGTGATAGAGTATTTTCCTTAGATAATTTCAACTCAAGTATTGAACAAAGCTACATTTTATGTATATTCTCAAGCGTAAATTATTTAAGTAATTACCCTGTAAAAATACATCGCCTTCCTCAAAACTCAACATTTAGAATATTTTTACAATTTAAAACCACAAACTTGAAGCTATTTCAATTTAGAGAATATTTTTACAAGTAGCGGCACTTTAATGTCTAATTACTAGACATAGCGATATTTTTGCTAATTATCAAACGTAGTAATATTTTTCCTTTAAAATATGCGCCATACAGTATCAACCTAGTGATAAGGCTGTATTAATGATAGAGACACTTAAGAGGGGGTGTCCGCTTAAGATCAACTTAAGTAATTGAGCTTACGTCATAATTTGTGGTAGCATGATGACCTACATTTATAAGATCTTTATTAATTTGATACTTTAACCCATCGTTTAGTCAGTAAGTATGCATATTTTTTAAATTTACAGTAAGATATAAATAATTTTATTATTTTTATACTATTAAAAAAATAAAAAGTGAAATTTTGTGCATCTTTTTTTATCTATAACAATATAACCTTTTAAATCATTAACTTATCGAGAACATGACCTATAAAGATCGAAAATTAAAGCAGAAGATTAGTAGGTAGTCGAACATTATCTAGTTTTCTTATCACTGTTGTTATTATTTACTTTCTTCTCATCTCATGCTATCTTACATATTATCTTCTTGATTTCGATTATCATATTATTTGTTGTTGTTAAGTTTTCTTTTCTATTATTTTTGATATAACCTTTTCATAATTATATTTATTTTACATGCTTAGTTTTTGATACGTATTACCCGACGGATAATCTATCAGAAACAATATCTCTTTCGGATTAAATTTGAAGGATTAGACCAAAGGGTAAAATAGTCAAAGTGACCTTTTACATCATTTGCCAGCCAAACTTTTGTCTCACGTATGCACATTTTCAGTTTTTGCTTTTTTCTTCTTCTTCACAGAGCAAAATACACACAGAAAAGAGAAAACCAGGAAAAAATTTCTCTCTCTATACCAGCAAATCGATCAAACAAACAGTGTTACAGTCCATCTCTGATTCCCCATTGAAGAATTTTCTTTGGGGATCAGAGTTTTCTTTTTTTCCCTTTGTTGGTCTTGTTTCTGTAAAGGGGGTGTCTTTAAAATTCACAGCAATTTCTTGTTTCACAAACTGGGAAGTGATAGCGGAACTTGGGAATTTAGGGGAATTGGAGTGGTGGGTCATCGATAAATTTTACTGAAAATGGGTGTTTCCCAGAATGATTATAGTAGGATGGAAGGGTGGTTATATCTTATTCGTTCAAATCGGTTTGGACTTCAGTACTCACGAAAGCGGTACTTCATTCTTCAAGACCATTTCCTTAAGAGCTATAAATCTGTACCAGTTCTCGAGAATGAGGTAATAATCATTAATCTCGGTGTTCATATATTTAAGTATTTTGTAGTGAGTGCTGTGTTCGGATTACTTCACCAAAAGCTACAGCCCACAAGAAATTGGGTAAACCATTTTGTTAAGTGTTTTCTGGTAAATGGACATATGTTTTTGATTGTTTAGGAAGTGGTAATTTGTGATTTGGTATTTTATTTTTGTGATTGTTTGATGTAGAACAACTTCTTAGCCATCTTTGCAATTCGATTTTCCATTTCTAGTTGGTTATGTTATTTCTTGTGCTTATACTGAAATGTTTGTAGTTTCTCTGAGTTGCATGTCGTGGAACCATGCTACAATTACTTTTTTTATCAAAGAAAGAGGATCTCAGAGAAACTTTTGCATTTTATGTTGATATATGCTGATATCCATACTACTGGTTTCCTCTCTTTCAAATACTCACTCCTTGATTGCCGGAAAATCCTCTTGTTGGATATTAGTATTTCCTAAGTGATCGCTTTACTTGATTAGTGAGGAATGACAAATTCCCACAGCATATGAGCTGAAGGTACTCACATGTTTGGAGCCCAAATTTGTAGTTACTATGGTTGATTCTCTAGAGCATAACCCTGGATTGCTTAATCCATGTGCTGAAGATACCTCGGGCTTAACTGTGCTCATAGATCTTGATCAGTAAGTGTATCCCTTCACTAGTCATCACCGTACTCCTTGGGAGTCGAGAGTTTTTCACTTCACATGTTGATCAGCATCTGACTGCTTATTGATTGGAGATATCTGGCAGTGGGTGTGAGTTGTTTGAGTAATAAACTAATATTCTGTAATTTGTTGTGTTTCTACCTTTCTGCTACCTAGTCGTATTTTAAGTGGCAAACTCTTAGTGATTTTTGTTTAATAAACAAATATTCGGTAATTTGTTGTGTTTCTGCTACCTAGTTGTATTGTAAGTGGTAGGTTCTTATTCATGTGGCATATGTTGGAGATATGTCTGTTTATGAAGTTATTCTGCCTTTCACTTCTTGGAATTACACATTTTCCATATTACCAGGACTCATTGCAATGTGTTATGTTGACTCTTTTGTTAGGATCCTATTAGAAGTGCAGTTGTTGATTCCTGCATTCGCGTAACAGACAATGGCAGAGAGAGCATTCAAAGAAAAGTATGATCTTCATCCCAGTTTCACTTCATAGAAGAGACAATCGTTGCTCTCGCTATATAGTTCTGATTAAATGCACTTGTTTCTTTATTGAGGCTTTCTGCTGAAACTCGCTTCTACATTTTCCAGGTCTTTTTCATTTTCACACTTTATAACACCTCAAATCATAATGATCAGCTGAAGGTACAGAAATCATCCCCCTCCATTCAGTTTCTGTTTTTCTACGCAGCAGGTGAATAAATGAAATCTATGAAAAACAGTTAGGAGCAAGCAGTCCTGAGGAAGCTGCAAGGTGGATCCAGGCATTTCAGGAAGCAGCTTTAAAGGTACATACTGGTCAATATGAGCTGTTATATTGTTCCTCGTTGGCAACTCACAATAATGAGTAAATTTAGGCAGACAAGAACAGAGGAAATGAAGTTGATTTTCCAAGCAGTGGTTCACCGTCTTTAAGGTACATTTAGTTGGTGCATTACCCTTCTCTTTGCTCAGGATATAACATAAAAGTAATTCACTTCTTTTCATTTTACGTGGCGGTGGTTGACCTAAGAAAGAAAGACTTTTGCACATAACAAGAGTACCCTAATAACTTGTGGTCTTAAACATGCCATGACATTTTTATGGTTGTAAATCATTGGGAAGTTTTAAAGCTAAAATTGAAAGGTGTCGTTCCTTTTGTAACAAACTCAAAAGAAAAAGTTCCAATTAAGCTCCAATGATAGGACTGTAATTGTCATTATTACTATTTTTTCCATTTTTGTTTTGCACACAGGTTAAATTGTTCCAACAAGTCTCATCGTCTGAATTCGATTGATTGGACTGTCTGTTCATCCTCAGTTACAGATGCTACGACGTCTGATGTTGTTGCACCCTCGCCTTGGACAATCTTTGGTTGTCAGAATGGTAGGTTTTGATTTTATAGTTGTGTTTAGAGGATGGCTGAAATTATATTTGTAATTCCTACTTCATAGACCAATTCACATCTGCTTAGGAAATTTTGGAACTATTTAATGTAGATTTATGAAGTATATTTGGCAATTTAGTTTTCTTCTTGAGGATCTCAGTTTATAGTTTCTTTTAACAATGTGCTCAAGTCATGCTTTATTAGCCTTAATTCAATATTAGTTTTTGGAGAATAAAAATATGATTGGCTTTAGTTTGAGACACCCTTGAATGGTTCGTTTGTATTTGGTATTATGTTGTTTCTTTGATTGTCAAGTGGTCTATCTCTTCTCCTTTACTCTTCTTTTCCAATTCTCTTGAATCACTTGGGCATGCAGGTCTTAGGCTCTTTAAGGAAGCTAAAGATAGGGAATCTCTTGGAAAGGTAAATGGTGTTCTCCAGCTCCCAAGGCAGTAAATATATGCATCTAATGCTGCTGAACTTGTTCTATTTTTTGCAGTGGGACGATCACCCTGCGATAATGGCTGTTGGTGTTGTCCCTGGAACTTCAGAGGCCATTTTCCAGACACTCATGTCACTTGGTCCTTCAAGATCAGAGTAGGTTTGCGCAGTCCATGGAAAAAGTAGTTTAACCGCCNCGCTCTTATGTCCATGTTTATTCAGGATTCTTGAGAACTGTAACCTGAGTTTTGTGATCATACGAATTTAGAATTGAGTAATAAAGTTTGGGTAAAGTAAAAACGGGCACAACTAAAATGCTTTAGAATGAATACCAAATTTGTCATCCCTCGAACCTAGGCTTGGGCGGACCAGCACCCGATGCCTTAAAGTGAACCCTTCTATATGAACATGAAGATAAAAAAAATATCCATGACACCATATATAAAAGCGTAGTGATTAACATGAGTCACATTAAACCGATTCTCAATCATGTAGCGGAAACATGGATAAGAGAAAATTAAAGCCTTCCTTTCATAAAGTAGCATAAGAAATCCTTTGAACAAATACAAGGATGTAAATCCAGATTTGAGACGACATGAGTTGGCTCCAAAATATATGCATGACTTAAATACTCTATTCTACGAAACCTCTAATACATGACATCAAAATAGAAATACCGAGACAAGGCCCCGGTGTACCCTATATAAATACATCGAAAACATTAATTGACCCCAGATAAGAAGTGAGGTTCACCAACTCCAACTGAATATAGACTGATGTGCCTACAAAGAAACCCTCCTATCCTGAACACCTAAACCTGCATCATGAGATGCAGCGCCTCCAACAATAATAAAAAGGGACGTGAGTACTGTGGAATAGTACTCATATGTAAAGCAAACTGAATAACATAGGGAATAATAGGAAACTGAAGAAAGTCAAATGGAAGAGATATCCTACCATGGCCTTGATCAAATAAATATGAGAAAAATAGGAAATAGCATCTGGCAATAAATCTTTTAAGTAAAGCATAATGAAAACAATGTCAATAATCGTAGAAGCTGTAAATAAGTACCACACGTTTAGCTTGACATATCTTTAAGCTTTAGTGGGGAGATCCTAGTCACTAACATCTTTTAAATACATAATAGTCACCATGTGTACGACAATGACGTTCGATCAGTCCCCGATCGACTAGGTCATCTTCACCACAATTGCTGTGTGGGTCGACGATATTTTGTATATGACGATATTTTGTATATAACCATATACATAATTCCTTTGTCCCCATTAAGTGGGAGATTCGTTTGACCATCCTTGTCCCCATTAAGTGGAGGCATAACCCTACACCGACAATGTGTAGCTTTAAGTATTGAAACCTTTTGCTGATACCTTCTTAGTTTCTAAGAGAGCTCCCAAAACATAAAGCATATAGCTTGGCACCCTCTTGGCCTTTTTGCTTTTAAATTATCATCTTTGGCTCATTGGCCTCTGCTTAAAATTCTTGGCTCATAGGCTTTCTTCAAAAATCTTGGCTCATAGGCCTAAACATTAAGTCAAGGTTAGTAGCCTATGATAATTTAGAGACAACATTTGTTGCTCAAGGGCCATTAATATATCTTTGGTATATTTTGTAAATTTCAATTGTAAGCAAAAACATCTTTTGAAACATCATGAAAGGCATATAGGAACTCGCGAGCTTTGGACATGTAATGGATAGTATAACATCATGAAAACATTTTTAAAGCTTATGCAATCTCAACATCCAAAATTGTGAGTATGTATGCACGTGCCATGGGGAACACATTACTATGAGAGTGTATCATGAGGACCTTGGTCTTGGGGGGTACATGGCAATAGATGATACTAAGGATTCTTCTTATCTTGATACATATCACTGATGGTTACATTCATGGAGTGCTTATGGCTCTGGGGGACATTATTCATATGGAAATTGTTATCCCATGGGAATGTGTGTACATAAGGGCTGCCGTAAAGTTAGTTCAACTAGCCCGTCAAGGGCATATGACCTTTGGTATAAGAGAACATGCTTTGGGGACCTTAAGAGTCATGAAGCGACACATAGCTTGAGAGGAAACCAAGTATTGAGGGTATGTATGCATTTAGACGTTCCTCATCTAGGAGCTTAGGAAACATGAAGTTCTTTTGATGTATAAGACATAATCTCAGAAATGTATAAGAAGTCTCATTGAAGTCTTAAGGGAAGGCGTATCCATACTCTATACCTTTAGGAAGTCTTGGAGAATTCTAGCATACTTGTTGTTGGAAGCATATTATGTCTAGTATAGAAAGGAATAACGAGGATTTTGGGATGTTGAAGCATATGAGGTAAAGAATGTCTAGCTTTTCATATTGACGACTCATATCAATTCAATTAGGAGAACATATTGAATAGGATAAGCATATAATTGAAGAGAACAAGTACAAATTTAAAAAATCGAGAGGTTTAGCCCTACATACCTCAATTCCGTCCTTTAAGCATATCACAAATCTCAACTACTCTGATAAGACCTTAGTCTACAATAATAACGATGATAGGAAGTGAATATTAGCAGAAAGATTCAAGACTATGCCACTTCAGCAATATATCGAACACAGGGTGGGATAGAATTCAAAATCCCTTCCTCGATGGTGTAACTATAGCCATCCTCTTCCTCTTTTCCAATAATAACATAAAACCCCTCCTACGAGGTCCCCCATACCTCTCCAAGCAGCCCACACCAAGAACAATACTGTCACAACCTTCACCTCTTCACAAAAACATAAAAAACCCGGGCTCATGGCTTCCGATCACTATTCCATGAGCTCCATTGTATAAAATGTCCATAAAACATCAGGAATAACCCGTGCACAAGCTTAGTAGAAGAGTCTTAGCTTGTAGAAGAAAAATTCCAAATTTTTTTACTTGAGCCTTAAGTGAAGAAAACCGTTGAATCTCTAGAACTTAAAAGAGGAATTTGGGTTAGAGTTGCATAATCGTTGAATAAATATACATGGAAGACATTAGAGATCACCTACCTTGAGTTGGGATGAGAGGAGAGAGGTTTTGGAGTTGTAAGAGTCGAGTGAAAATGAAAATTGAAGGGTTGGAGGGGTTATAAGCCTTTTCATAAGTTTTCCCAAATTCAGGGCCACAAGAACCGCCAGACAGTGACCCGGGCACTCAATTTTCTTCTCTGAATTCCTCTGAATGCTTGAGCATCACATTTTACTAAAACATACATAACTCCTTGCATAGAACTTGGATTGATGTACAATTTGATTAGCTGGACAGTAGACTCAAGGAGCTTTAAATTGATAGGTAGAACACCCTTTAATTCCTCGTAGATTGCCATATACACTTGTTTAAAGTTGGACATTGCATGAGAACTCAACATAGGCTTCGTCCCTTCCCCATTACATGCCTTGCCTTCCATCTACGGCCAAGATATGGCCTATACATTCCATGTACCGTTTGTATATGGCTCCTCACTTCTCTAACAGTAGTTTTTCAATTCCATAACCATCCATGACTCAAGGTATGACCCGTACATCCAATCTATTGGTCGTACTTCACACCAACCTTGCTGTAACTCCTTCAAGCTCGATCATTCCAATCTAAAATCAACTCCAAACTTTCATAACACTTCGCAAAGCATGAATAGGTCCTCCAAAGATTTATCACCAAAATTTTTCAGGGGTCGGGTCAAATCACATACGTTGAACAGATCAAATCTTAGCCACAAAAACACAGGGCATTACAAAATTTCTTCTGTATGATTTAAGTAATCTGAAAGCAATTTATTCAAACTTTGGTGATCAAAACTATTGGCTGTCAAAATTTGAAATTGTTATTTGTATTGATACTATTATGAATCTAACACCAAGCACAGCAGTAACAACAGCAACAAACAAAAACATGCCTATAGTCCCCCGAAGGTGGGGTCTAGGGAGGGTATACGTAGACTTTACCTTACCTCAGATGTAGAGACGTTTCCGATAGAAAAATTAAATGAATCACGAAGTAGAAGTTTTCTGCTTCACCTCAAATGGAGTATAAGTCACAAGCACAGTAGATGTTATTAACACTTCACATTGTCTGAAAAAACCATTGCTTAAATCATGTTGAAAAAAGGAGCACTTTATGAATTGGGATGGGAGATTGAAATAGATAGTTATGAAGAGACAAGAACCAAAGAAACTGATGGTTCTTCTTAGACTGGACATATTCTTTAAACATTTAAGATTGGAGAAATATAATAGTCATTGGAAGCATTTTTAAAGCGTAAAAAGTAAAAGCATCAATAATTATTCTTTTTCAAACTGAACATTTTCTTTTGGGATCTGCAGAAGAGTTATATGAATTTCTGCATGGGCACCTTAAATTATTAAGCCTTCCATTGTGCTCACTACTTAATATAGATCATATAAGCATAGAGTTCAAGTAGATGGGACAATGTATACTATCCCAAAAAGAATTTCTTAAAGGCAGTTTAAATGGCCTCCATGTGGAAAACTGGACAAGAAATAGTCTTTTACAATTTATCGTCTGCAAGTTCTTTAAACTGCAGTGATATATTTCTCATCTTGTTGATTCTTCTTATGTTGTGACTAGAAGATATTGTATTTTATGTTGCAGATGGGATTTCTGTTTCTACAAGGGCAGCGTGATTGAACATCTTGATGGTCACACTGATATAGTTCATAAGCTTCTAAATCGGGATTGGCTACCTTGGTATGTATGGTTTATATTTCAACTCTGGAAAAGTTTGTTGTTTCTGTGTTAGAGTAATAATTGACATAAGACTTTGCAGGGGTATGACAAAAAGAGATCTTCTTTTACAGCGTTATTGGAGAAGGGAGGATGATGGAACCTATGGTACCAACTCTATTGAGGATTGGTCTATAGCTACTTCTTAGGAAGTTATCTACCATAACCATTTGTTTCTTTCTTGCAGTTATTCTGTACCATTCGGTGTTTCACCAGAAGTGTCCACCTCAAAAGGGCTATGTTCGTGCCTGCCTTAAAAGTAATGTACGCCTGCTAAGTAGAGCTATTATAAGCACATGTTTTTTGTTGTTATTGCTGTTATGAACCAGATGTTTATTTGGATCATGGATGAACTACAAATGAAAAATTACTTACATGCTTAGATGCCAGACTTTCTATTACGTTATGCATGTTGAGTTGTTGACATAGATTCATCATTACATTGAACCAGCCATACGCTTCTACCATCATTTTTTGCACAAGACTACTGTAACAGCTCTGCATGTTTTGGATTTACTTGGCCTTTCAATTGGAACTTGTACAAATTGACATCCCCTAATCCTTGCAGGTGGAGGATATGTTATATCACCTGTGAATCAAGGGAAAGGGTCAGTAGTCAAGCATATGCTTGCTATTGACTGGAAATTCTGGAAGTCATATGTACGAACATCTGCAGCCAGATCTATAACGATACGCATGCTAGGGAGACTCGCCGGTATGCTCTCTATGTGATTTGTATTTCTGTCAAATTCATCAGTTGATTTGTCCAAATTTGCTTTTTCTGACCATTTGCCGGACTCAATTAAACTATTTTCCACTGCATTTGCAGCTTTGCGGGAGCTTTTCAGTGCAAAAATAGGAGATTACTTGCCCTCTGATGTCTCAGGGGAGCTGGTCAAAAGCAAAAGATCGCGTCAAGCTGAAGAAGAAATTAAGCTTGAAGTGCAAACCCGGTTAGAAAATGGAAAGAATGTGGCAGATCTGGAGGAAGAAGCAGTTAAAACACCTTCAAGCTTGATGGGTTTAAACGATGCAGCAGATGAGTTCTTTGATGTCTCTGAGCCACTGGATTATGACCCATCAGAAAATGGCTGGTCTTCTGATTTTGGCCCAGAGACATACTCTCAGGTATTACCTGTTTAAACCATAAGCTTAGGGAATTGCTCTATTAATAGGAAGCATCCTACAAAATCAGGAGTCTGCACGAGGCATGACTTTCAATGTGAAATTATGTTTGTCAATTGTCTTCTAGTATTGAATGAATACACTTTGGTTCAAGTGATTCTCTACCTACTTAGAGCTTCATGTTTGTTTCTGTGTTCTAACAATAAGAGTCTTTAACCTGGCCTGGGGTATATAGACTGAACTAAGGATATATGAAATATCTCAGGGTGCTCCAGATCTTAGTTCCCGATAATGTTAATGCATCTTCATTTTTTCAACACCCACCCAAAAGAATTATATTTTCTACCGTACTCCCTCCGTTAAACTTTGTGTTTAACCAGACACGAAGTTTGAGTAAGAAATATAGACTTTTGAAACTTGTGATCTAAAACAGGCTATAGACATTTGTGTGGCTATAGAGTCATGCCATTAAGGGTCACTGGAAGTTTAAAATTAAACTTGTTTCCAAATATAGAAAGATGTCATTCTTTCTGGGACAAACTAAAAAGGAAAGTTTGTCGCATAAAATAGGACAGAGAGAGTATATTTTCATCAAAACCTATATCCTCTGATTTGGTTCTTCTTTCCATCGGCTGGTTGCAGATCTTTACTTTATGGATATGTTTCTTCCTATTTCCTCATGTGTATGCTGGTTTTTGACTATACAGGATGCTCGTCATCCCAAATTGTCATCTGCTGCAGTTTTTGTGAAGAAGCTGCATGATCTTGCAGGCATGTTTGATGTTTGTTGCTATGTTAGAGAACTTGATTAAAATCTGCATGTGAAAGTTCTAAGGACATAAGATTTCTCTTAATGCTGCAGTTCAGAAGAAGGGTTATGTAGATCTGCATGAGATGGCAAAGGAAGATACATCATCTTGCCACTACGGATCCACTCTACCAAAAGATTCAACGTGTAATTTGCCTTGCAGTTGGACTGAAACAGATCCGTCTACTTTTCTTATTCGTGGAGAGACATACCTAGATGATCGTAAGAAGGTGAAGTCTCATTGTTGATTCAGCTTTCATGCTTAACTTAATATAGACATGTTTGGGTTCAATTTTTGTGGTCTCCGTATCATAATTGATTGATCTGGGAATTTTGGAATGGTTCCCATTGTTTAATTGACATCTACTATTCGGTTTTCCTGCTGACTAAAGATCAAGGTCTGAGAGTTACCCTCTAATCATTACATGGTAACATCATGCAGAACATGCTATACCAAAAGTCACAGCCAAAAGTTAGTCAATCTGCATTAAAGAAAACACCATTCCTTGTAATTATTTTTATGTTCTTGAAACATGTGCAAAGTGGCCTAACAGTAAATAAACTCTAGGTAGAGATCTTGAAAATCCTGCATGCTCTTGGCTAGGTGTCTGCTATGCTGGAGAGCCTGTGGGATTTCTGGAGTTCTTGTATTATTAATGTCAAAAGATTCTGAAGTATGCCACTGTATTTCAGAATCTAGATACTTTCTTGTGTTATCATGCCGTTTAATCATTATGTCTCTCTTATGCAGATCAAGGCTAAAGGCACTTTGATGCAAATGGTGGGTGCGGATTGGTTGAAGTCTGACAAACGAGAAGATGATCTAGGTGGTCGACCGGGGGGAATTGTTCAGGTTTCGTCTGTTATTCAATGAAAATACAGTGATCATATTGTTCAATGCCTATGAGCCTACTGCTCACTATCTTTTCTCTGCAGAAATATGCAGCAAAGGGTGGTCCAGAATTCTTCTTCATTGTGAACATACAGGTATGCTCTCTTGTTTCCTCATATACTTTGATTTCCTATAAAGCTGCTACCCAAATACTTCATTTTGCTGGTTTGTCACTTTTATTCAGGTCCCAGGTTTAACAACATACACTCTTGCTCTCTACTATATGATGGATACCCCTTTAGAGGATTCACCTTTGCTGGAGAGTTTTGTCAAAGGAGATGATGCTTATAGAAACTCGAGGTTCAAGCTCATACCATACATATCCAAGGTTTGGTTTTCGCTAATTGGGAGTGAATAAAATTACTTTCCATATATAAGGTTTAACATATTTTCCTGTAAGTTGCTTAGTCCATTTAGCAAAAGGTTATGGTACATGAACATTCATTAGCATGTGCACTGCTCCATATTATTGCACTTCTCTTCTGTTCCTTCGCAGCCATTAAGCATACAGTAGGTTATGTGCTCATGTTTTAGCAAAAGCTAAATGTCTTCTTTTGAGATTTTAGCAGATAGGTTTTCATAAAGAAGTTACTCTCTCCGTCTCAAATTATCTGTCATGATTTCAAAAAATAGTTGTCTCAAATTATTTGTAATTTTAGAAGTTCAAGACAAAATTAAATGTTTTTTTTCTACTTTATCCTTAGTAGTAATTATTCTTGAAAAGTACACAGCCACCTCAATAGAATAAATATTTAATATTTAATGAAGAGAGATTATATCATAAGATATAAAAATCTTCCTAATTAATGTTTTTTAAGGGGGGTGTAAAAGAGAAACATGACAAGACAGAGGGAGTAAAAGGCAACCAACATTATGTTACCCACAACTTAGTCCTCGTTCTGAGAAAATGATAGGCAACTTTGAAAGAAACTGAAATTTAAATGGGTTCTTATTTATTGTAGGAATTCTTTAAGCAAGCAAATTTAATACCCCCTCTATTCCACTTAAAAACTACTCTTTTAGTTTCTCAAGGGCTCAAATTGAGCAAACCTATTGGAAATAACCCCTCTACTACCCCACTAAAGTAGGGGTAAGTTAGTCGGCATACACCCTACCCTCCCCAAACACCACTGGTGGGATCACACCGGGTATGTTGTTGTTGAAATGTAACTATACCTAGAAACAACGGTAAATTTTTTCAATTTCAAGGGTCTATATATACAAAGGATCATGGCCAAAGAAATTCCTTTTGGGCCTGGAAAAATGCAGAAAGGTTGTCTAGGAAGACAGAAGGATGCTGCATGCTTAGGTTATTATTCAGAGACCCATGTATCCTAGAGTACTGCTTTCCATGCAGAAGATTGTAACGTTTTCTGGTAGTTATTTGCCTTTTGGTTGTACAGTGTTCTTTTGTTAGCATTTCTGATGCTACTTTGGGCATATCTCATCTATTTCTGTCTCAAATGTTGGGATGCTTTGTAATATTCCATCAATCAAAGTACAGTGGTTGTATTAACTTAAGCTTTCACTTTTCAGGGATCATGGATAGTCAAGCAGAGTGTTGGGAAGAAAGCTTGTCTTATAGGTCAAGCGCTAGAAATTAATTATTTTCGTGGAAAGAACTACATAGAGGTAAAAGTACAAAGAGTATTTTGGCACTAAATGATGCTTAGTGTTGTTCTACTGTTAGAAACTGATGCTCACTGCAGTTAAATATCCACAATTTAAGGGTTTCTGAAAATTACCCCTCTGGTCAAAGTTGATTAGTTTTTTTTCTCTTGGAAAAAAGTACTACAGTATACTATATCTTGTTAACTATCTCAAGAAGTATATGTGGAACCTGAAACTAATATCGACAGACATCACTATGTGAACCTGAAGAGTTATGTTGTAATTTCAGCTTGGTATTGATATTGGCTCATCTACTGTGGCTAGAGGTGTTGTCAGCCTTGTTGTTGGTTACCTAAATAATCTAGTCATTGAAATGGCCTTTCTTGTCCAGGTAAAGTTTCCTGTCCTCATTCTCCATCTAGACAGACGGTTTAACCTTGTAATCTATGTTCTATCAATTTGTAAGTTTGTGACAATCATAGTTTGCCGGTATGGTTACTAAAGCATGCAACTATCTTTCTCCACAGGCCGACACACCTGAAGAACTCCCTGAATATCTTCTGGGGACCTGCCGTCTTAACCATCTTGACGTTTCTAAAGCTGTTCAAGTGAAACCTTGATCTTTGTATAATCTCAGTTTGTTTCTAAACATTCAAGTGTATTTTAGGTTAATCCATATGCTTACAGTAAGGTAAGGTAGGGTTATTCATTTGCACAGGAAACATGAATGACGCCAACATAAAGCTGCAAAAACTGTTGTAAAGTGACTAGTGAATGACCAATTCTTTGATTCAATGAAAAGCCACACCAGCAGAGTGCTGCATTTAGTGTTGTTTGTATGGTCAACAAAACTGTGCTGGTCAGCCTCATTGGGGGAACATACTTTTCTTTTTCAAATGCAATGTTTTCTCTTTAGAAAAGGAACCAAACGGGGGTGTTTGGGGAAATGAGGTGCATGCATGTGCCCTCAGAGGGGAAAAGCTCCTAAGAGCAGTAACTGTGAAGGAGGTAAAGAATGGCTTTGACCCTAGGGAACTGTTCATGTGGGGATGTCAGCCCCTTGGTCTTTGTTTTTAAGTTTGTCATCATGCATTAGACTTCTGTACCTTAATGCCCCTTTGAGCCGAGGGTCTATCGGAAACAGTTTTTTTACCTCCACGAAGTAGAGATAAGGTCAATGAATACTCTTCCCCTCTTCAGATTCCACTTGTGAGATTATATTGTTATGATGTTTTAAACTGCACTAGTAAAATTTCAGTGCACTTTAATGCAAACCCCGCAGGATCGTTTGCTAAGCCTCAGCATCACACAAGTGAAACTTGTAGATGATGTCTCGTGGAATTTCACTTGTGAAATTACTAAAATTGCTTTTGATTTTCCAAAATCTAAATTATGTGAATTTTAATTAATATTTTATAATATATTTTTATCCTATTATTATGTCCTATTATTATGAAAAATTATAATTTATAATACTTGGAAACATGATATATAATTGAAAATACCCTGAAATTTCATATTTAATTTTAAAATTTAATTACAATTTATTTATTTAAAAATAAAAAATTAATACAAAAAGAAGAAGCAAAACACTAAAAAGAGAAAAAAAGACTATCCAAGTGCAGTGCGTAAGTGGTGGACCCACCACTGCTATTCTAAAACCAACAACAATTAGGACTGTTTGGTCGATCGTACAAAAATAGTGTTGAATAAAGTCTATTAATATTTGAGGTAATTGTTATTTAATAATATTAATGCATGTAAAAATAATTTTATATTGTTAATATTATAATTATTATGTATTAGTTATATATAGTATAATAATAAATAAAGTATATAATTAGTGCTATTTGTATAGGTTCTACTACTACGCCTCTATAACTCGTGGGTTTCACTTTCAAGGATGGAGGGGGTATACAAAGGAAAAGTCAAGGGGTCGGATAAAATATTAATGTTTAATATAAAGTTAATGCATATATTATTTGTTTTAATGTATCCTCTAATGGTCACTAGAGCGCAAGTCCACATTGATTTATGAAAGTTGAAAATTTTAAATGGCGCTTTAAAGGACGACCTTAATAGGGACAAAGCATAAAAGAATCATTCTAATATAAATATAAAGATAATTTTAAAATATACTAAACAATTAAAGAAAAAATTACAATAAACTAAAATAAATAAAAAAACCTCAATTATCAATTCAATTTCAATTCAATTCAAATTCAAATTAATTTTTTAAAAATATAATTGAGATCCCTTTATCATTATCGAGATTTTGAATTTAAACTCCCAAAATAATAAAAATTCAGTTAAGAAAATAATTTCAGTTACAACAAGCACACTCTAATAAATGTTTTTTTTTCTTTGACTTTTAATTAATACACACATATAATAAATAATAACTAAGCTGATCGGCGAAACAGTGTTTCGAATTTTCGGGAAAAAGCTTCAGTGCTTGGATTCCGGATACTTCGATCGGAGGGGTTTGCCAAGGTGAAGTGGCCCCACATACCCCCTAAATTCCCGATTGTGAGAGGAGTTTTGTCTTTTGTCAATTTAGACACGGTTTTGCCTATATTTATGAGCACGAGATCTCGAACTTCCATAACAGGCTAGCCCCCATTTCCCTCACCTCTTCTTCATGCATTTTATCTTTTTTGTGCGTGTTAGTGGATTCAGCTCGTTTTGGATTTTAAAGGTAATTAACCCCGCCTCAAAAAAAAAAAAAAAAAGAGAGAGAGAAAACTTTCAAAGTTTTGGACTGGTGATTTCATAGTTGTGTGGGTGTTTAAATTTTGTTAATTTTACGGTTAGAAATGCTAAATTTGAATGCTTACTGATTCTGTATAATTCTGAGTGTGTGTATGTATATTATGTATATGCTCAATTCAGCTAGCTAATGTTAAAGACACACATCCGTCCTTTTATTGTGGATTTTGTACTTGGGTGGGTGTTAAAATTTGGATTAATGCCTGTTATCATGGTTAGAAGTGCTGAAGTTTGAATCTTTTACTTTGATTCGTGAATATTACGATGAGTATACTTCATTGGAGGATTCTGATTGTAAAATTTTCTTTGGGTCGTTTCAGTTTGACTTCCGGGATAGGTTGGAGGTGGGAATGGGGCAGAAAGGTCATATATTTGATGTTTTTGTGATCCTGATGTTTGTGCTCTCAGGTATGTCTCTTTATTTATTGATTACTTTTCGCACTTAACATTGTGATTTTGGTTTTATGTCCTGAAGAAATTTATGTTTTCTCGCTATCTACTTGTTTAAAACCGAACCTTTTGTTTATTTCTAGTACTAGTAGTAGTATAGCATGGATATTGTACTTTTGGCTAGCACTTTCATCTCTTGATTTCCTTTTTTCCTTCTTGGGGTTCGGGAGAACACTAAAGCTTGTTAAAGCAAGCTAATTGAGTCTTAATATGTTTAGAAAAGTTCAATAGAAAAAAAAATTTCCTCTGAAGTGATTGGCATAAAGTTTGACCTTGGAATAGGGTGAAGATAAGTTCTTGAGGCCTTGATGTGATTTGAAAATTTTCTTCTTCTGATCACAAGCTGGATGTTTCACAACATTGATGTGTTTTAAAATGTTGTCATGATGAAGATATAAAAAAGAGTATCCGTGCTTGTGTTTTATGTTTGTGAAGTTTTGCAAGTGAACCATTATGCATACAATTCATATGAAGTTCATAGAGATTTGCTCATAAGCATGTCATGGAGCTCACTTTAGGGAATGGGATTTATGTTTATCTGGAAATTGATAATGTTATTTGGTGCCCAGTTTCTACCATAACAAAGGCAACTGAGAGCAAAGATGGCTTCGAGCAGTGCGAACATTACTTGTCAAGAAAAGGCTTTCTTCACTCGATTTGGAAGTCAAAGATGACAAACATGTCTTTGCAGAACTTGCTCTTTTTCTTCATGTCCCCAGGACTGGAGTGGCAACATATTTTCATTGGTAAAAATGGTTTCCCATAAATTCCTTTCCCTTTGAACTGAGATAAGGAAAAGAACTGTTTCTATGAATTATTTCATAATATAATCTGCATATTAGCTAATGGTTATGTAATCCTATTTGTGCAGTTTTCTTAAAAAGCTTTATGCCAGTTCTTTGGAGTGTCCGCGTTCGTATGATAAGTTAAGGATCGATCCAAGGTAATACATTTTCATTCTTTATGCATTAAATTGTTTGGCAAATCTTGGACATTACTATTTCCAAAGTTGCTAGATGTTCATTATCAACAATGTGATGCATGAGGCTGACGCAGAAGTGAGGTTTGATACACATTCTATTCAAAAGAGAGGAAGTTTCAAGTATTTTGAGTCTATTATTCAAGGAAGTAGGGAGATTGACAAGGATGTCACTCATCGTATTAGTGCAGGTGGATGAAACAGAAGTTCGTATCCTGAGTCCCGGGTGATAAGAAGGTGCTATTGAAACTGCAAAGGCATGTTTTACGAGTGGCGCTTAAACCAACTATGTTGTACAAGAGGGATGTTGGCCGGTCAAGAATCTCATGTCAGATGAAAGTTGCGAAATGAGGATGTTCCGATGGATGTGTGGCCATATCGTGGGAGATAGGATTAGAAATGAGGATATCAAGGACAACGTGGGGAGTGGATTCTGGAGGACAAGATGCGGGAAGTAAGGTTGAGATGGTTCCGACATATGCAAAAGAGATGTCCGATGTCAGGGTGGAGGTTTGAGAGAGTGCCGATGGATGGTTTCCGTGGAGCGGTGGTAGACTCTGCTAAGCATTGGGGACAGATTAGATAGAACTTGACGCAATTTCAACTTATCAAGGATATGACCTAACAGGAGATTTGTGGAGGACACAACTAGGGTAGTAGGTTAGTAGGGAATTGAGCGTTGTTTAGCTAATTCACCCATTAGTAGTCGTCTCCTATAGTGTCTTGCCCATAGATTTTTGTTTTTATCTTTTCTTTCTTGTACTTTGGGTATCATATTATTTTATTTTTTTTTTAGTGTTAATATTTGACATTCTTTTGTTTCATCAAGCATTTTTTTTTGATTGATTTTTACCTTGAGCCGAGGGTCTATTAGAACGGTCTCTTCCGCCCGAGGTAGAGTGCAAGGTCCGCATGCACTACTCCTGCACTCCACTTTGTGGGAATGCGCTCGGTATGTTTTTGTTATTAGATGTTCTGTTAGAAGCTATAAAAAGGCCTTTTCCTGGAAATTCTGGAGCATCACCAAAGCAAACTTATAACTTCAGTTGAAATGACAAATTGCATTAGACATTCCAGTGGAGCCTCTGATAGCGAATACTGATGTTGCTGTCTTAGAAAAAGTAAACACTGCTGATGATAGGGTCACTTCTATCCATTTGATTATTTGTTGTACTCCTGTTTGTGTATTTTGGAAGTTAGAGTTAGTGGGTGCATTAAAGAAATCAAAGTATGTAGCTTTACTGAGAAGAAATAAATGAATTGCCAAACTTAAATACAGTTTTGTAAGGTCTTGGTTGTTTCCAAAGCGTCCAAGGTAGAGACTATTATATCAATCATTTTGAAATGTGCAGGAGCACTAAATTGCTCTGCTTTTACTTCAACCAGTCTTCCTATGGTAATATCTTGTAAAAGAGAAACAATTCTGATTAGTACAATTTGTTATATCTGTTTTCTCTGCTTCCACTTTTCCTTTTACTTTTTCATTTCAGGAAATTTATTAATAGTTGCTCTCAATTTTACTACTTCTCTTTGCTGGTGCAGAAAACCAAAATGCCGCTTGTTGGTTACTCATGACGACTACAGCATGATGTCCAAACTTCCCAAGGATGAAATCCTGTGGTGACAATCCTTAGGAATCCAATTGACCGTGTTTTTAGCGCCTATGAGTTTTCCGTGGAGGTAGCAGCTAGGTTCTTGGTGCACCCTAACTTAACATCTGCCACTAAAATGTCTGGACGGCTGCGTTCAAGAAATACAATAAGCACTCTAGATATCTGGCCATGGAAGTATTTGGTCCCTTGGATGAGAGAAGATCTATTTGCTCGGGTATGTCTTTTTAACAGCATTTGTCAATTCATCATATTGCCCTGTGAGCTTTACTATCTAAGTTTGCCTATATAGTAACAAATTATAGCATATATATCTGAAAACCTTATTCAACAAAACAACCTGAAAACATAATTGTCTTATCTAGTTTCCTTCCTATTCCTCCAAATATATTTAGATTCTGTCAATGCCAATATGCTTATCAGATAGTTCCTTACTAGCCCACATTGTCGTATGGGCTCCTTTACTGACTGTTTCTGCTTCCTTGTCATCGGAAGACAAAATTATCATTGTTTTCTTTTCGAGCATGTTCCACAGTGTAGTCTGTACTTTATCAGCCATTCTTGAGGCAGTATAGCGCAGATTTCTGTTTCTCAGTCATTTCATCTCTCTGTTTTATTTAGATGCTTTGAAGGTGATTATTTGTTACAAAATGAAGTGTACCACAGATGCTTGTGCTAACAGTATTAGATAATTCATCTTCCTAGTGTACAACAACTGGTCCAAAACACATTGCCTTGTCTATCTATTTTTGATTGATAATGGTGTCCAATGAATTGAGATGATTAGTGGAAGTATTCTTATCCTTCTAGCACTGCCAAGGTGTCAATCTTAGAGAATTTCTTTAAAACAACCAAAAAGAGTGCCAACTGTGGAGAACAACACAAACTAATTAGCATATTAGGAACCATATTCAATGAAATATCAGATGCAGAACAATTGTTTGTATTTAGAAAATACAATTAGAATGATTAATAATCTTTTAATGGGTTTTCCCATTTTGATGGTGGAGATAGAGTAGGCGTAAGGTGGGGAGGGAACTTCTGTCACGCATTTTTCTGTAGCATTATGAACTGTCTTGTATAATCTCATTAATATGTTGCATATCCTCTGGACTGCAGAGGGAAGCAAGAGAGCAAATGGGCCATTCTGTTGTTACAAGCACTAATCCATATGATATGGAGGAGATGGTAATGCCTCTATAATGAGTATATCAAATCCACCCTATTGCTCAGGACATCCTCCACAATGGAGCCACATTTCAGGTATTGCCTGGTTTGTATTTACAATATGAAACCTTTCGTCGTCCTTTTCTTTTTCTGCATTCTGTTGTTTGGAGTTCTACAAGAACTTAAATTTGGGATCCAACTCGGAACTTATGGGTGAAGGTTGTAAACGATATGCTTATGTTCTATTTTGCCATATATTTCAGGTTGTTCTTCTGCTTTATTGGTTAGTTGTTGTTTAACTGTCTACTGGAACTGTGGTTGGGTTCTTTTTCGTTTCATTTTTTCAGAAGACATTGGCAAACTGAAATGAAATTCCAAATTGATTTCAACTTTGAATATCTTGACCCTAGACCAGTCTCAGATACTGCCTTGTGGGCCAGATGCTTTATCATGAAACAATCTCTTGCCGTGACAATTTTTATTTTTTGAGGAAGTTTTTGCAAAACAGATTATTCAATTAATGCAGAAAATGCAGAAGTAATAATGATATAAGGCGAGACTCTTTATCATTTCTTGGGTGTAGTATAGAGGGACTCTTTCATAGAGATAGTAAAATGAAAGAAAAAATAACATTATTATAAAAGAGCAATGTTGATGCTTTTTTGTCTTAAAAAAGTAATAAGAAATTTCTCATTGCTGGCATCAAGAAGATGCAGAATAATACAAAGTTACTTGAAGATAAATAAAACTTCATCATTACAAAAAGACTAAACTAGCACCAGGGAGATAACAAAGTTCAAAAGGTTCTCAGGGGAATTTATGGGTGGAAGGTTATGCCAACTATACAAGATAGAAAGAATCTAGCATTGAGGGAGTGATTTGGAGTTGATTAACCTTCAAAACATCTGTTCTTTCAATCATACATACCAAAAATAGTAGCAGGTATCATCTTCCAGATTGGCTTGATGGCAATGTTATTTTTTATTTTTCTGTTCCGGTGTGAAGAGCTTGTGACTGCTCATTTGCAAAGGCGGAGCCAGGTTTTTGAAGCTTAAGTGGGTTCTAGATTCTAATCTTTTAAGTTACCGGGTTCTAAATTAATAATCTATACATATTCAATGGGTTTAAAGATAAACACAGGTCTGAACCAAAGCTATTGGGTTTGGCCAAACTCTGTAGTCGACACTCTAGCTCCGCCCTGCTCATTTGTGTATCATACAAGGTGCCAGACCTCATTCTTGTAGGCTGTCTTCTCCGTTGATAAAATAATAAATTATTGATATGGTGGAAAAGATTCCTGGCATACAAGTGGATACAAAAGATGCGAGCTACACAAAAGAAAAAGGTGTTTTTACCAATAACACCCAATCAACTATACTAAATTGGAACCTTGTGGTGCACCAAAAATTTACAGTACAAAATAACTAGCATGTGAAGAAGTACTTTTCACCCCTTCAAAAGCTCTTTATTTCTCTTTCAATATCCACATGAGAAGTGTGTTTCTACTCTCCGTGATCCTTCACCTTCTTTTCTTCTGAAGATCCATCCACCGTAATACTGCATATCACGTCGTTAACTGTCGCTGGCATCATAATTGTGTGCCAAAAAGATCAGTGCTGTCTGCTATATATTTCTTATGGGCCATCTTAACAAGAGATTTTTCAAACGGCCGTGTTTTCGCTTGTTCAGCTTAAATTGAGGATACAAACAATCTTCATCTCTTTTCATTATAAATGACTATTTTCATTTGGTATTTGTGTCAAACTACAAACAGATATAACTGTAAGCTCCAAAATATCCATCCGGCTATTCATACAACAGGAACATTTTCTTTATACCAAAATTATAATTGGAAGAAAATTCCCATAAGGACATTCCAAATTGGTCTTTGTCTTTCAGAAAATCTCTTTCGACTTTCCTTCTGTATCATCCTAAACAAACACAAGGGAGCTGTCTTCCTTATCTTCATCTAACTGGCCTCCTTCCTATCCAATTATCCGTCCTCCTTTTTCCATCTTAAACACAAGGAGCTGTCTTCCCATACCCATCTAACTGGTCTCCCTTCCTATCCATCCTCCTTTCTTCATCTAAACACAAGGGAGCTGTCTTCCATATCTTCATCTAACTGGCCTCCTTCCTAATCTATCCTCCAACTCAAGTAGAAATTTCTACCAAGTAGAGACCACATTTTAGCTTTTTCAGCAACTGTGGCATACATGTCAAGTTCCTTCAAGTTCAACGTCCACATCATCAGATTGAGCTAAAACTATCTTCTGCTATAAGCAAAATGTAATGTTTTACTCTTCCTAAGCCAAAAGAGCGTCCTACTGTTGCTTCACCAATTACCAAAGGTCGCTGTAAGAGATGCCTCTCCCATCCCTCTCAAAAGAACAAATGAACTAAAGGAGCTTTTCTTCCAATCCGGCTACCTGCTTGTTTTGAAACCTCTAATTTCTATCCCTTTTTTTGATAATTAGTTTCTATCCCTTTAGAAACCCAACAACAATAATAAAAGGAGAACTCTGGCGCTCACCACATCATGCTCAGCTGGAGCAAAGGCTGGATAAATTGTGGTATTGAATGGCTGAGCGATCTGCATTAAATTTTTATGGTCTGTCTTAATTTTTTATATAAAAAGTTATAACAGAAAGTTGCAGATCATCTGAACCACAATATCATGGGCTACATACGCCTGTATCCAGGTCCATGAGGGTTAATTATGTATGTAATGTCTGGTTTGAGAAGTATGATAGATTAAGGGTGCTGTGGCACGTGGTATATTATGTATAAAATGTCTAGTTTTCAGAAGTCAAAGATGTAAATTTGGTACTTGTGACATGTCAAGCTGTTTATGATTTACAATTAGATAATCCTGTACAAACTTTATTTAGTTTCTGCATAATTTGTTTTGGTGGCCACATTAGTAATTGTCTTTGCTCAGAATGTCACCAATAGTATATCACAATAACTATGAAACCCATGGATCAATTTAACCTATCCTGGCGCACATAGTAGGTTAATACGGTACAAATTTACTGGGATCAGATAAATTCAGTAACCCAGAGAAAGAAGTGTCATTTAGTTGATTATACTTCTATGCATACAACATCCCTTGTGTCCCACGTAGTGGGCAGCATTATTAAAGCTTAGTTGCTGATATCTGAAGGATGGGAAGAAAAGGAACACCCGATTCTTTTGCTCACAACCCTCCCACCTCGGCTGGGGGTCCCTCCCAAACCAAAGGAAATGCTCTTGAAGTTGTGTCATCTTCCTGATAGTGTCTAATTTATAGGTTGCAGGACTTATGTACCAACTTTCTTACTCTGATAGAGGCACATGACGTCAGTCACTGTACTGGAAGTATCAGTCTCTTGAGATTATGTGCTTAAGGTTGCAAAGGTAATCAAGCCACACTCAGCTGCTTGACTCTGTGTAATATATTCTGCTACATCTGCTTTTGATAATGGTCGAAATTATGGTAGATACTTGTAAATTTTTGCAGAAGAGGTTGGACGATATGTTGTATGTTGACCTACAGAGAACCACAAAGAATCAGCAACCATGTTTGCAAATGTAGTCGGTACTCAGGTACTGCAGTTCACTTTGGATCAAGATCACATGAGACTGCGCTGCTAAGAACAGCTCTGGTCAGTTTAGAAGCTATATAATTTAACTGAATTGATGCCCAGAAATACGGCCTTTTTTCTTCTAACGTGGCATTTAATAGTCAAATGAATGAGTATCAATTTGAACAAACTCTGGTCAACTTTTTTTCTATATTTGTTTCTCTCGAAGGGCGGGGCATTGAACCTGTCACTGAAGCTTCCACTCCTACGCATAGCCCACTTAGTGGTGCCATTTTAAAAAATTAATTATTTTTTCATCAAAAATCCAGAATTGGTCAGAAGTAGAAGTTGAGTTCTAGAAATGTTTCAAAAGCTTAGTTTATACAAATGTTTCAATGATTGGTTTTTCAAGAATGACACATTTTCAAGAATTTAGTGTTGTTCAAGTTAAATGTAGGACCCGTAGTTGTAGTTTTGACAGTTACATCATTTGGTTTTGCACAGAACAGAGCTCTTCACTGCTAGAATCTGATTTTGATACAACTTATCACCAGGTAAGCTCTCTGTCTCACTTGATATGTGATCATAAATTGCCCTATTGGCTTTAAGTGCCTGTTCGAATATCAAATGAAGCTGTGATCTTAATCCTTCATTTTGCCCAAACTTCAGAGCAACAGCTCATACCAAAAGCCCAGTCAAATCTCATCAGCTGAGCGAGGTGAAGCAGCAAAGGAAAATGTAAGCCCATTGCTATGAAGTCCTAAATGATGTGTTTCTTGTTCTAATGGCATCATATGAGCACTTCCAATTGTAACTCTTCTGCCACCATATAACAGATGACTGCAGGAAAACTCATGGATGCATACGAGAGCTGCATTTCGAACTTAAGGAAGACCCAGTCTGAAAGAGGTAAATTCTCTAGAAAGAAGATTGTCTACAAATTTTACAAAGGAGGTATTTTGTAGACAAACTGCATTCTGTTTTCCAATATCCTGCACTTTTCATTTTTCATTTTTCATTTTCCTTGACAAAATGTTGGTAGTAAGAACGAAACCAAGTACATTATGCTTGCCCACACAGTTCTACGTACTTGGTTTCAGATTTATCAAGGATTCAAACTCTTATCATAAACATCCATAGTTTCAAATTTGATAGGGACGTCACAGTGTCTGAAGCCCTTCTTCAGGAGATCACACTCACAACTGCCTGGATGTGGAGCTTTATAAATATGCCCAGACGATCTTTGCAACCAACACAAACGCATGTTACAAAACAAGGTTGTCACAGTAAGTGCCCACGTGCACTAGTTAGTTTTTAACATAGCCCATGCCTGATTCTGAATGGGATAACAAATAAGGAAGACCTAGAACTTTTGCTTATAATTAATATCATGCATGTTATATGAGTTATATGAGTTTTTCAGTGTATATCTGGCCACATATTGTTTACACTGTTTTAGAAGTCACTCTGTGCCTTAAGGACGGTTGTGGTTCCTGGACAGTGTTCTGTTCGCTTTCTCTTATCCTCCATTCTGTGCCTCCTTCCCTGCCGTCTTAGCAGTCTATTTTTGTGTCACTTACTTCTTTGCATGTTTTACAATGTAATACATTAATCTGGCCTTTGAGAATTATTATTCACACAGCAAGATGCTGAAGAAATAAAGGTGTTTCACTGACTTCATTTGTGTGTTATTACGAGGACAAAGCCAGAGAATCATTATTCATTCCTCCAATTGGCTTGATCATTTTCGTTTTAATCGAATATAAATAGAGAAGTCTTTTACTAACACCTAACCATCAATGAAGGCTTTCTGCCTGTTGCATCTACTTGATGTTGTCCTCTGTGATCTCTCACAGTTCAACATATCTTTCATCTTTGCAGCTACAAGCGCTAGTGCCTGTTAACGTCTCTCATCCTATAGCGTACATGTGGCATATGGTTCTCAACGACAGCATTCTATCAACAATTTGCAGGCTAATCTGATTGTGTTATTTTGCAGAACGAGTTGACAGTGGCTTCGCTGACTATAGTGCATTTTCCTTGGGAATATTGCTTGTTGCTGTTTTCATGCTCTTGTGATTCTTATTGCTGTCCTTATTTGTAACTGCAAAAAGAAGAACATCAAAACTTAAGTTATACTCAACATAAATGACCTGCAAAAGATAAAGAAATTGAATAGGAAGATTTGAAAATTTTTTTAGCTCAGTTAGCATGTAAGATGCTCTAGCCTTACGATGGATGGAACTACACCCACATGCAATTTTAGGGTAAAAGCAAAAGCTTTCTAATGTAAAATTTTATGCTTACATCAGTTTCAGTTCTCTTGGCAGCGGTCTAGTACTTCATATGTTCTTTTTTTCCAATACTCCTACTGATCCAACTTAAGTGTCTTAGTTTGATTGAGCAGTAGAAAGAGAGTCTTGGCGTAACTGATAAAGTTGTTGCCCACGGATCAAGAGGTCACAAGATGGAAATGGCCTCTTGAGAAAAATGGTGCTAAGATTGCTGCATACTGTAATCTGCCACACGCCTGCACTCACGCATAGCTGGTGCTTGTGTATGGGGTTGTCTTTTTTTTCCTTTTTTTAGTTTGATTGGGCAATTTTAATTTAAGAAATATAGAGCAGACTTTTGAATCTTGGCTGGCCTTTTAAATTAAGGATATGTAGCCTTTTAAATTTTCTCGATCTTAAATTTACCACGTAGAATATTGAATTTGAAAACTTACTAAATATAAAAATAAATTTCTTCGTAGACGGACTAAAAAGAAATGTAAGACATTTAAATTGAGACGGAGGGAGTAAGGGCTCAATGAAGAGCCTCAAAAGAAGCAAATAGCGTTTATATTTTCACATAACAATAAAAATATTAGGTGATTTTTTTCTATTTGTTCAAGTTTTGATAGATAAAATTACTCGGTATTCAAGGCTGCAGGAAAATAACAGATATTTTATGCACTAATCGATAAAAGATAAATTTAAATATCGCTAATTTTTTTTTAAAAATATTTTTAATTTTTTTACTTTTTATCTTTTTAAAATCTTTTCTTTTTCTTTTTGAGTAAAATAACCACTATATGTCTTGGAATAAAAGAAAAGGAATTATCTCATCCCTTAGCTTCTATTTCTCCCTTTAATAAAGTCACTATTAAAAAATATTTCGATATAATCTCATAAATAATTTGAAAATAGTACTGCAAAGGCCAGAAGACATTTTTAATGTAATTTATTAAATTAAACATATCAAAATAAATATGTAAAGCAAATATAAGTAGCTTACGGCTCACAAAATAATGTTAAAAAATAATAACAACGATAAAATAATACGATAACAGAAAGAAATAAAATATCAAATGATATTAAAATCAAAGAATACGATAATAAGAGAGCAATACCGATAGATTCTTTATATAAACACAACAAAAAATTTGTGTGACTATTTTTCATACATATTTTGTAACAATTATACTCGATATGAACTATCTTTTTGGTATTATATGATATTAAATTCAATTACAATTATTTTCCATAACTTATTCCAATTATAAAATAATTCAAAAATACAAAAAAAAAATTAAAAATCATTTCGACAAATAAAACTGTCCAATCAGCACACAGTAATATTAAATGATGTGCATTATTAGATCAAATTATTAGTGTCAGATTTTTTTTTTTATATAGAATCCAAAAAGATAAAAATTCTTTTTCAAGAAATAGGATATTACTGTTCTACCCTTTGATCAAAAGGGACCATCACCAATTTTGGACCACACTCAACAGCTCAGCAATTATTATTTTTGATTTCTCTTAGGTTTCCGATTATTCGTATTTCGAATTCGATTAATTTTAAATTTCATACTGCAAGATTTATTTATAAGAACGATACTTTTAATAAAAAAATTTTACTCCTAGAGACTCAGCAATTATCACATTTACACCAATCTTAATTGAAATCTTGTTTGTATTCGATAATAATAAAATTTTCAATATAAAAATATATGTTTTTCGTATATATATTTATCATTAAACCCTTTACTAGAACAACACTATTTTAGTACTTTAATTATTAATAAATTTTAATTTTTACTAATGTGTTATGATTTCAAGATATTTAATTTTTAATTAATTTGAATATGTGTTTTTTATTATTTTTTATGCAGAAAATGTGTTGTTGGATTTCTTTTTTTAAAATATTTTATCATTAAATATGAAATAACAATACATATTTAACATGTAATTAAATGGTAAAACAATAACTATAATAAATTTAAAAATATTGACAATGAGATTAAAATATAAATTTTAATTTATTTAAAAGCTAAATTTATTAGTCATTTTACCATAAGAACTAAAATTTATCAAAACAATCACATGTACCGCCGACCATTTTAGTTTCCCTGCTCCTCCATATCACCGATCACACTCCATTATTTCATTAACTTAGGGTGTGTTTGGGTGGGAAAGAAAAGATTTTTTCTATGATATACTTTTTTTGAGTCGTCTCACGAAGTAGGGTGATATCCGCATATACGCATTTCCTTTTAAATCTCATTTCATGGCACTATACAGGTGAATATTATTTTTATCATTACAAGTTTCTTGCTTATTTTCTAATATTCAAATAAATAATTAAAGTTAATATTATTCTAAAAATATTTATACGAAGTGCGAAATGGGCCGGAGAGGGAGGTTCAGGGTCGGGAGGAGATGATGAAAGGGTGGGGGTTAAGGGGATTAGATGCGCGAGGAGGAGACAATGAACTTGGAGCTCCACTTATATAATTTGTTTTCTCTACAAACATAAAAAAAAATTTCCTACCGCATATACCCTTCATCATCACGACAACAATAACATAATCGCATAAATTTTATATGGGATCCGATAAAAATGAGGTACACAATACAGTCTTACTTTTATCTTATAACGCTGGGGAAAGAATGTGAAACTTACTCCGCCAAAAGATAAAAACGGTAACAAGTATACCAAACACACTTTATATTACTACACCTTTTTGCACCAAAACCTAAAGTCTGAAAATTGAAATTTCCAAACTCCAAATAAACAATTGACTAGACATAAAAGATTTCGAAAAGTTTTTTTTTTATTTATTTATTAATTTTCCTTTTTTGTAAATTAAAAAAAGAAAAAAAAAAATTCTATTTGTTTGTTTCCTCTATCTATATCCTCCCTTTCTTCTTACCCTATCTTTTTTGTTAGTCCTCTTTTCTCTGCAAAATCTCCTTCTTTAAGTTCAATGGCATTCTCAAGGGTTTAAGGGGTTTTTGTTCCAAAAGGTAAGTACACTTTCTTCTCTACATGCAAAGAAAAAATTAAAAATTAGTAGCTTTTTCTCATACCCATTTCACTATTTTACCAAAAATTCCATCTTTTTAAGGAATCCCACCCACCCCCACCCCAAACCCAAGTTATTCCAGCTTCTTCAAGGAAAATGGGTGGGAAAAAATGGAGTTTTTAGCTATTTTTTTTGGGTACAAATGGCTAATTTGGCTTTTTGGGTCACTGAAAATGCAGAGTTCTTGAGTTTTTTTGGTTCTTTTGGGATTAATTTTCTCTATTTTTGTTGCATTTTTTTTGTTTTGGCTGTTAAACCAGCCGACATGTTTGTGCCTGCTTAGTTTTCTAGGGCAAAAGTTTTTCTGGTACTGTTTTAGGAAAGCGACTGATAAAACGTCGTCGT
>JACEIK010003207.1:0-15268 GCA_018107945.1 Datura stramonium
CTGGGCTACAAATTCGGCAATTTCTCTTTTCATACCTGGCCACCAGTAGTTCTCCTTGATATCATGGTACATTTTCGTCGCGCCGAGGTGGAGAGAATAGCGGGCGTAATGTACCTCGTTCATAATCTGCTGGCGGAGCCCCGAAACATCTGGAACACAGAGGTGGCCTTTACATCGCAGCACTTCATCCTCAGTTATCTGAAAATCTGGCGCTTTACCTTGCTGAATTCTGTCCTTAAGCTGGACCAAGTCAGGGTCCTCATATCGCCGTTCCTTTACCTCCACAACTAATGATGACACGACGGTGTTCTGAATTACCGCTCTGTTGTCCTTCATTTCTGTTATACGAACAGCTAAATTGACCAATTGGGGTATTTCTCTGGATAGATCCCGTTGTTCGGCATTCATTTCGGCTACAAGTACGCCAAACTCCTAATAGATTTGTAGCCAAGGGTGTTTGCTACTTCGCTTCTCTTCTTGACTTCTTTAACATATTCATGTTTAGAGAGCTTGGCATATAATTGATGGTCATATTAGCTTATCATGCCGAAGAAACCGACAGGTAATTTACCGGTATAGCTAGAGCTTATCTAGCCTTCTGGCCGCATGCTAAGGCTGCTTGTTCTTTGGGATAACACGAACGACCGTCTGCGCACCTTGTGCCTTTTATCGATCAGAGGATCTGATATTGATCATGATCTCTAATAATCTGGCTGCATAACCTTGAATAACTGAATAGCTGGGTTGAATGACCCGGAATGTGGCAGTAGTCTAACAATGCCTAAACGTTCTACTCGAGCATCTGTGAGCTCATGCATAGCACGGAGTTGTGGGCATCTAACTTTGCTTTGTTATTTTACTTGAACAAGCGGTAGAGAAATTTGGGCTTAGTGGACACTGCAGGCGATCAATCTATGGATCTTCACAGGAGTCTACAGATCTCTTGGTCTTGGCAAACACACTGTGTGCTAGCAGAGTACTACCAATTTCTTACGCCTTGTGCATATCACTTGGATTTATCTTCTTTGATGCAGGAAGCTCTCGGTTTTATGAGCTATTCTGTAGAGACTGGCCTTCTGCTAGAGCTCTGTATCTGAATATCTTGAGAACCAGCTGAAATACTAGTCTGTCACTGACTACTGAGTGGGGCCCCTTTCTTGGGGTACCCACGGGTTTTATCTGACTGGGATGGCTGGCTGACTTGCGGGGTGTTTCACGTAATAACTGCTAGGATTGACTAAGGGCGAATCTCTCTGCCTACAAAATTTGGGAAGCGATGTACAACACTTAACACACTGGAAAAATTCGTATTGCTAACCTCCTGAAGTATGCCTATTCAGCTTCTAATTCTAGTTCTGGCGCATGCGATACTGTTACTGATCTTTAGGGATGCTTCCACCGCTGTCTGAGCGCCAGTGTTCGTTAGACATAACTGCACCCTGATCATCTAACCACCTGATTAGGGCTGCTAACTCCTGTAAGCTTCTAAAAGCCTGATCTGGAAACAACATATAAGTCTATTAATACTGAGAACTGAGATAGCTTCTATGGATTCATATTTAAAGTCATACTTAACCTGCCCCTTCTCTTCTCTTCTACTCTCTTTTTTTTTTTGGCAAGGGGTCTGCGATTACTGTCACCGTATATACTTCCTAGCGGCTAACCAGAATGCAATATGATTAAACTATTAGCCCATTTGCTCACAGCATATCTGTTATCTGTACATATATATATCAATAACTGCGTACAATACATACTGAATTCTGTAGTGATACGTAATCTCTGACATGCTTTGCTAAATTCCGCCACTGTACATGATCTACCGCTTCAACGGTCTATAGCCAGTACCTCTTGCCCTCTCTTATCATTTCATTGGATTTTCATCCCATTAAGGCACGACAACATATGCGCCAATTGTAGATTACTATTGAAATTTAGCCTCTTACAATGTGGGGTCAACATTAAATCTTGTGGCCTTGCTGCATTATATTGAGCCATGACTATCTGCTGCGGGTGCTTATCTCTAGGCCACACTAGATTAGAAATCATTGTATTGGTAATTTCTGCATCCCATAAGCCCAGGACATGCCCTACTTGGTCATTCTGAACACAATCACCTGTCTCTTGACTGTCAGTCTGAGGCTTGATCCTTAACACATGATATTCTATCAATTTGGGAGTGATTCTAATTCCCCCAAAGTCTGGTATTCCTGCTTCTTCCCCTTATCTTGCTTAAGCTGAGCTCTGGGGTTTGAAATACCTGCCTTTCATTGTGTCAGGTTGCTGGTCAAATCTTGGATTCATACTTCTTCTGGCTTGCAGTCAGACCCATCTAATTCATGACCTATCTATCTTTTCAGTATCCACAACTAAATCATAACTATAGCCTTGCAGGTATGTCTGCTGTCTGTTAGCATATACGGTGGACAACCTTTCAGTAAACTTGACTATTGCAGGCGTTATCACTGACAGGTCTTTTACTGCTGATTAAGCTAGCAGTCTTACTTGCTCTACTGGCTTATTATCATGGGGTCTGCACAACGGCGTAATCATGAGAATCACTGTCTTTCTAACACTTACTAGGATCAGCCAATCTGTCGCTCACTTAACTTTGCTTGAGTTGGGCAACCTCACCTCAATTCTTGCTTGCCCTTTACTGTACTGAATCAAGATTCAAGAAGAGAGAGAACTAGCTTTTCTTATTACAACAAAACGAAGATGTGGTACTGTACCATATCTGAAAAAGATGGATATGGGAATCCTGCATTTCCCTCTTTTTTTCTGCATATCGTAGTCGATATTGTCTATTATATTAATCGAATCTTATATATCCTTAAATAGAATCAGCTACAAAAGTATACCATCATACTTCTGACTTCCCTTATTATTCGCGCGTTCCACGTTATCAGTCAGTGCCATTAAGATCACGCTGGGAGGTCTCCTGTTTCTCTTTGCTATGTCTCTTATGTGTTTGATGCCTGTACATTTGCTATATCGATCTGCACTTGGTGATAGTGTTGCTGATCTACCTTTATCTGTAATCAAGAATATATGATAGTTTTTAGGGACTCAGCCTATACTATACCATTCTATACTTTGACCCAGACAGAAAAAGTAACCATCTATCATGCCTCGCAGCCTCCTGCCTGGTATGTGGTGCTAGCATCTATAGACAGACTCACCTTGCGACTTTGCAGACTCTGAGACATGGCTGCTCACGATACCAGTTTGTGCACCCCACTTCCTAGGGGTATGACTGGCACCTGTTTAGTAGGACTGGACTGCTAACTGGTGGGCTAGGCACATCTGGTGCCTATTGCTCTATCTCAGGAGTTTCTGGAAACAAAGGGCTATATAATTTGTAACCACGACCTCCCAGTCCAAAGCTGGGCCTATAGCCACCTGTGACTGTAATAACAGCTAACCGAAGCATGCTCATAACAAAGGAACCTATGCGGGCCGACAAGGCCACCATGCTGTCTAGTCGCCGCAAACTCAACGCCAAGGACTACTGAATAACTATGTGACCGGCAAGGTCACCACTCTTGTCAAGCTATGGCCCCCTTTACGGCCAACATAAATAGAGATGCTAAGCAGCTGTAACAAACTGCCAACGGCCTCACACGACCGGATCCAACTGACCACAGGAGATAAATACATACAATCTGCAAGCCTCTATGAGTACTGAAAGAAATGATAAGGACAGGGCCCCCAGAGAAACCTACCCACTCTTGTACAACAAAAGAAAAAGAGCTACCAAATCAGAGCTCAGGATGACGGGTGATGACTCTATAGGTAGCTGGAATCACGAGGACCGCCTCTCCTCGTCTATACCAGTACCTGCAGGCAAAATGTGCAACGCCCCAATGGGCGTCATTACCACTGATTACTGAGTATGCACCGCAAACTGAAAACAACTGAATACAACTGAATATAGATAACATATCTAGCAATTACGCTTATAGTAGGAGATAACTAAATGCGAAGAAGGTGCAGTATAGTGAATCAAACTTCTCTATCACATTAGAGGCGGGCGTGCACACAGCGGGCAGACGGACTGCTGTCTATTAACTAGTATATAGCACATAAATAAGATATACAAGTAGCAAGAAAGAGCCAATACCAACCCCCATAAGTCGGATGGCTCCAAGAAAGCAAACAATCTATATACCTAGGGTCAAAGCTGACAAAAAAGTCACTCCACTCATCTGCTAACTAGGAGCACCTCTGCCAGCCCCCTGGGTCTTTGGCTCGAAGCCGCAGCCTCCGATATAAATAACCGTGTCTGAGTCAGAGAGAACTCTTGTGCTGTATCGTAACTGAAGCTGTATCTGTTCCTTGGGTTGCGCTCAACGGGGGCTATACGTCTTTGTAATGCGATCAGACTGATATGGGGGAAAGCTTCATCCCATCTTCGTCCAAATTGGGGACGGCATACCCTCCTTGGGTGACGTAACCCACCCGCTCAGTGGGCGACACGATTACCAACCCAGGGGCGGCGAGGACGCTTAATAAGATGCCCTTACACAACATCAAGTCTCAACAAACAAATAGCACATATATATAGCAAACGCTGTTTTAACTGAAAAATGCCTCTGACTTCTGATTTCTTATTCTGATCTCTTTCTGTGTTTATCTGATTCTTTACTGTTATATAATTCTGTAATCTTTATTTAAGCTGTGTGGCTAATCATGAGTCGGGATACTATCTGTCTTGAATGGCTAATGCGTAGCCAAGATTTCATGCGTACGAAGATAGCTGTCTGTGTAAGATATCATCTGTCTGAATATGGCTGAGTCTGTAGCCATATTACTGTCTGTCATATTCTAATTTTACTTTTCTTTTATTCTGAAAATCTGTACCTTTTGTTCTAACAAAATACTTGCTATTCATATAATAGGCTATCTTTGAATGAATACTAACCTAAGCCCTTTGGCACATGCTTTACTGACTTTCGGACTGATACACGATATAACGCAAACCAGATTTACTGAACTTACTCAATACTCAACATTCAACTCCGAGAACTCAATTATGGAGTTTACTATGATTTACAAGACTAAAGCTACTAACTTGCGGAAAAAGCTGGCTTTACATACCTTAGGCTCGAGGTTATCCGACTGTCGGACGAAGTTTGGTTAGTACTCCAGCTATTTCTCCTAAGTGCATTCCATATACACGTCAATTAGTACTAAATACATCACATTATTCTGAAGGACAACGTCACTCGATATATTTATAGCCTAAACTTAGTCTTATCGAAAGTGGAGTCAAAAACTTGCTATTTTCGGAAGTCCAGAAGGGAGAAGTATTCACTTTACGGCTAGGAGCACATTGACACTAGTTTGGAGCAATTCTACTTGTAGTCTGGTAGCTCGACATTTGTGAAACAATTTATGAAACAAACTCCGTGAGAATGCTCCTATTTGCTAAATACCGGTACACGAGATTAATTTGGATTTGAATACGTTTGACAGCGTAATCCGGACGATATTTTATTTCCCCCTTCGCTCTTTCTCTGTTCTCTCACAGGTTCTTGAAATTATAAGGTAGTTTGCCAATTAAAACTGAAGTGAAACTTTATATACTTGGGCTTTGGACAGGCCTAACGTGTCACGGAGCCAACTTGGTGGCCCCGCCTCCGTGACGCTGCCATCACGAGGCTCTGCCCCCGGCTCCTTCCACGATGGTTCGACGGAATTCTCTTCCGATCTTTTCCCGGGCATTTTCTAGCACGTATGGATTTCAAATATGCTTAACCAACACGCGAATAGGCCATTAAGTGCGGGGAATCTTACGGGGGTGTAACAAAATCATACAAACAATTGAAATAAAGAAGAAGGTGGAAAACCTAGGATTTTCGTCCCCTCAGCCTGCCTATAAGCGTTCTTGCTCAACCAAGTCAGAATAATTAAAAATGAACCTAAGTGTGCTATTTATCACGGCGTTAGGTTTTTCCCGAAATATCAAGCAACGTGTCACGGAGTGCATCCGAGGAGCACTGCCTCCATGAAAGCGGAGCTAACGTGGACCCTCTCTGAATTTAGGTCCCTCGAATTTACTCCTCAGCGTGCCCTGACACTGACGCAAACCCTTACTGGGATTTGCTGTTTAGGTAATGTGCCCAACGTGCCACGGCATGTCAGCGTGGCAATGCACTCCATGTCACGGAGGCAACACGGTTCTTACTGGAAATGGCCACTTAACTCATCCGAGGCAGAATGCCTCCGCGATGGCAGCGTGACACGGCTCCATCATGGAGCCCTATATTTGCTGCTTTCCCTTGACCTTTTCCACTGCGCTTCCGAGTCATTTCAATTCTACAACATACGTGGTGGCTTCTGGAAATTGCATTTTTTCCTGCAAAACAACACTAATCATGTTGGTTAGTTTAAATTACATGCATCTTAGCTTCCTAAAATTACATTTTTCCTGCAAAACAACACTAATCATGTTGGTTAGTTTAAATTCACATTTTAACTACAAATCACATGAGAACGCACAAATAACGATAGATAAACAAGACGAAATGAAGCATTTGAGTATCAATTGGGCATATAATTCTGCCCAAGATCAGAACACATCCCAACCAACGGGACCCGCTCCAACTGCTCTTCTATCCTTCCACTGTCTGAACCAGATATGGGCTACCCTTTGAATTGATAAAAGGCTCGGTCTGAGTACTCCTCCCCTTTCACCCTCATAATCTGGGTGATCTTCTAGCTCTCATCAATAAGTTCGTGTGGTTCCTCGTCCACCTTTGACCTAAGGAACTCCGGAGGATTCATCCTAAGAAAGTCCCTGACTCTAGACACTACCGCATCCCTGTTCTGGGGAATATGCGCTGCCACCTGCTAGTTGACCTGGGCGGTCAATGCCTGTGCCAACATTTGGATGGCTGACCTAGACTCTGCATGGGCAACCTCCTCGGGCATATGATCCTCAGGGGCTAGTGAGGCCTGATGGTGCCCATTCCCATTGCCATTCTCATGGACATTTCCATTTCCGTTTCTTCTTTCATTAACCCGGCGAGGAGGCATGATTTTACAAACGTGTATAGCATGATTTAGAATGATAGAGAGACATTTCATCGCATGACATAGATCATAAAAGAATGGAAATTTCCTAAAACGTTTCGTAGCCTCTTCATCATAAGTGTGGAACGCTTCACACCCATGAAAAAGACTCTACTTAACGTGGCTTTCAGACACCCCAGGACACTTCAAAGCCTAATGCTCTAATACTAAGTTTGTTAGAACCCGAACATAGGCCCAGGTAGAGACACGGGACAAGGAACCCCGAGAGCCTCTAAGTGTACCAATGACATGAACATAGCAGCTAAGAGCATACAACAAGCGGAAAATTATAAAATAAAACATGCTTAAGCAAAATTCTGCATACAAATCAATCTAAACAAAATCAACATAGACAAGCTGATCTTCTAGATATTATCTGAAAAGCCTCTAACATAACTAATAAGCTGATGGGACAGCATCCCCAACAAGCTCAAAAAAAGTTTGTAACTAAAATAACATAACAATGGATAACTGAATGTCCTTGAAGGATAAAGACTCACCAACAGTGGATAAATAGGCCTAAGGGGAAAGCAAGACTAATGATGCGGCTGACTTTGATCCGTCGAACTTATATCATGAAACAAAATAACATAGAGTATGCGGGTCGATACTGGGAATGTACTAAGTATGCAAGGTAAGTAAAAAAGGATAGTTAAAATACATTAGAGTTCATAAGAGTAGGACGGCGTCAACATGAAGTAAATATCATAATATAAACATGAAGGCTCAAGGTTTTCAAATCATTCATAATCTAGTCATAATCGTAATCATAAGAGAAACCTTATAAAAAACATAACTTAGAGCCAAAGTAACAAAAACATAACAATGCATAAATCATGAGGAACAATGGGAGAACTCATCTTAACCAACACCATCATGATAGAGCTTACATGATGCCTTAACTATCTCATTTATGTAGGCAAAACCATCTCAGGTTTTCCAGGCAAGGAATTTTGATAATGCTCAAACTCACACTTCCTGACAAAGTATGAAGCGGTCATTGTCAATAAAGAACTCAACTAAGAGGTTGGGGTCGAACCCACAGGGAGTAGGGTAAGACCTAGACTAATGCCGGTAATTAAACTTGTGTAATACCCCAGAAGCCTCAAGATTAGACCCAGGAGTTGAAATGGAGAAAAAATTAAAATATGGCATCAGGTCACAAAGCAAGTCGTTCTATGACCCGTGGGGTAGACCATGAGTCGTGAGATGACTCGTGGTGAGGATTAGGGTATTAAATTGGAATTAGGGATTTAGTGTCCCCGCGGATGTGACCACGAGTCGTGGTCGACCCCACAACTCGTTGAGTTATTCGTGGGCAATGATTTTGAGAAGGGTGAAGAGAGGTGGCAGTGTACCCTATGGAAGTTCCCAACGAGTCGTGGTCGATCATCACGATTCGTGGGGAGGGATGTGAGCAACATAATGGAGCTAAGTGGAACCCTTAGGCAGTGTACTTGATGGATGATGCCACGAGTCGTGGCCTGGAGTGACGAGTCATTTAGTTCCTCATAGGGACTGGTAGTCAGTAATTTCCTGCGAATTTAGTAAGGGCTTTTCTGTAATTCCAATGGTCCTAAGGCCTAAACTACGTCATTTTAATCTATGAATAGTGGATTTAAGAGGGGAAAACCTATTCTAAGTCATTCCTATTCATGCATGCAAAGTTAGAGAGTTAGAGAGGTGATCAAGCTTGTTCTCCTTTAAGTTCTCTTCAATTCTTCCTTGGTCAACCAGAGAAGTGTAAGAATCAGCTATAATCAGGTATTTAGGGTTATGAATGGGTGACTTTATTCACAGTCATGCCCAATCCCCCTCTAATTAATGAAATCTATGAGTTAATTCTATGGGGTTTTAACCCGATGTATGAAATTCCTAATTCTCTAAATGGGTATGATGTAAATAAGTTTCTACTATGGAATTATGATTTATGGGCAAGTTTTACGATGTTCTCAATGAAAATCATTTTTCAAGCTTTATAAATTAAAATGCCCAATTATGAGTAGTTCACGAAAGTTGAGATTTATGATAAATGTTCTAGTATGATGAGATATATATGATGAAAAGGATGTTTTCAAGTCACCCATGTTTATGGTCTTGTTTTCAAGCGAATTATCTATTTTTAGGCATGTTAAAGTATCGGGCAATGCCCATATGTTCAAGTATGATTATGATTTCTCTAATTTAGCTTACCATATGATTTTGGAGTGAAGACTCCCTTTTATATTCAGCTTGTGGTATGGTTTGAGCCAAGGCTCCTCATGTATGATTCAGATTTATGCATTCATGATTATTTAGCTTCGTCATAGAAGATAGTCAGCTTCGTTGAAAAAAATGATGGAGAGCATATTCATGTTTTTGGGAGTAGTGTCTAGCACCGAATAGGCTATAGGTCAGTCAACCCTATGCCTTAGAACTACGCATCAACATAGGTATGATCATATTATATTGGGACCTCCTTTGTGAGCTATCCCCTGCCCCGATTGGGCCATGAGCTTGATATCAATATCATGGTATCGTCCTTAGTCCTGGCAAGGATGTGGACTGCTTTACCCACTTGAGTGTGATAGTTGAGACCATGTAAGCTCTATCGTGGTATGTCGGTTAAAAGACGAGTCTCCCATTATTCCTCATAATTTCAATTATGCATGTTCATCATTCATGTTATATATATCTATATATGTTCTAAAGCAGGTTTGACTCAATGTTCAGCTTTATTTATGACTATCAGATTTCAACTTTGGGTCAATCGATTCAGTTATGACATTATGATATGTTGAGATCATGTTTTCAGAAAGATAGCACACAAGCCCTACTCTCATATTCTTATTTTGTTTATGTTTTACATTATGCATGTTAAAATGATTTTACTTATTTAAGCGGTTTTACCTACCTTGCATACTCGGTACATTCCACGTACTGACCGCATACTCTATGCTATATCATTTCATGATACATGCCCCAACACTCATTCTCAGCCCCGGTAGTAGCCAGTTCCGGAGTTAGCACCCATCCTAGTGGTGAGTCCTCATCTCCCCAGGACCATTTTCTTTCAGATATTGATGTACTTTCAGTTTAAGTATTAGAGAGTTAGTTGGGGTCTTGTCCCATCAACTCATCAAACTTAGAGGCTTTTTAGACAATCGAATGTATTCAACTTCAGATTCATGTATTTCTGATGTTATGTTTATTTCAGACTTCTGCTAGGATTATCATGTTATTTCTTCCACTTTATTGATTGAGTTAGGTGAATGCTCATGCCATGGGTCGACTTGGGGTCTCTCAGGGCTCCTTATCCTGTGTCTCAATCTGGGCCTCCGTTTGGGTCGTGACAAACTTGGTATCAGAGAAATAGGTTTGAAGCATCCTAGGGTGTCTTAAAGCCACGTTGAGTAGAGTATTTTTCATTAGTGTGAAGCGTGCCACACTAATGACAAAGAGGCTACAAGACGTTTAGGAAATTTTTTCTTCTTTCATGATCCATGTCATGCGATGAAATATCTCCCTATCCTTATAACTCGTGTTATTCTCAATTGTAGAATCATGGCTCCCAACAGAGTTAACGGTGGGAGGAATGGGAATGGAAATGGCCACAAGGATGGCAACGAAGAGGGGCACCAACAAGCCCACCAGTCCAGGAGCATCATGCACCGGAGCTGGTTGCCCATGTTGAATTTAGGGCAGCCATTCAGGTTAACAAGCAGGCAGTGGTGCATGTCCCGAAAAATGGAAATGCAGCAGTAGCTCGAATCAGGGATTTCTTGAGAATGAACCCGCCAGAGTTCCTTGGGTCAAAAGTAGATGAGGACCCGCATGAGTTCATTGATGAGATTGTGAAGATCACTCAGGTCATGGGGGTGAATGGAGTTGAGTGTGCTGAGTTGTCCTCATACCAGCTGAAAGGGGTCGCACACATCTGGTTTCGACAATGGAAAGATAGTAGGGCTGCCGGAGCAGGCCTTGTCACTTCAGAGGAGTTCCATGTTACGCTCCTAGATTAGTTCGTCCCTCATGAGGTGAGGGAGTTGAAGGGAACAGAGTTTTGAACCTTAAGCAAGGGAGTATGACGGTGTTGGAGTATGCCCTTGAGTTCATTCGCCTATATAAGTACGCCCTAGATTTAGTGGCCGATCAGAGGGCGTGGGTGAGCAGGTTTGTTCATGGTGTGGTGGGCTATTTAGACAAGGATTGCAGGACTTCTATGCTCCACTAGGATATGGATTTCCCTCGGATAGTCTTGTACGCCCAGAAGTTGGAGGCGGTGCATATGAGGGAGAGAGAGGCCAAGAGGGCCAGGATCGATAACTACAGGTTCTCTCAGCCGAGGTCAAGTAGTGGGCACCGATAGCAGACTCACCAAAGATCTTCAGCCCCAGCATCTTTAGTGTTGAGTGTGCCATCTAGACCTAGGCACGACCAAAGAGGGCGAACATCAGTCTCTAGGGGTCAGAGCAGCAGGCCCCCAGATTCTAGTATCCCAGTTTGTGGCAGGTGTGGTCGGGGACACACGGGCTAGTGCTTGGCAGGTTTGGGCGCTTGTTTTCGGTGTGGGAAGCCCAAACATATGCTCAGGGATTGCCCGGTAGTGAGATAGGCCTATGATGGGGGTCGAGGCCTAGCTTCTAGTTCAGCAGCTCCAGCAGCACATCCCGCATAGCAGGGTGCTTCAACTAGTTTAGCTGGCGATTAGCGCCAGAACAGATTCTATGCCCTCGCATCCCGTCAGGAGATGGAGACTTCCCCCGATGTGGTTACTAGTATGTTATAAGTTCCATCTTGATGTATATACTTTGTTAGATTGGGGGGCTACCTTGTCTTTTGTGACACCTTATGTCGCTAGTAGTTTCGGATTCAGTCTCGTTGTCTTGTCAGAACCCTTCTCAATCTCTACTCCAGTAGGTGATTCAGTCGTAGCTAGATGGGTGTATAGAGGTTGCCCAATTAAAATCCTTCAGAAAGTCACCTCAGCAGATTTAGTAGAGTTAGCCATGACTGATTTTGATGTTATCCTAGGCATGGATTGGTTATTTGCATGTTATGCCTCAGTTAATTGTAGAACCCAGTCAGTAGAGTTCAAATTTTCAGGTGAGCCAGTCTTAGAGTGGATGGGTAGTTCAATTATTCCTATAGGTCGTTTCATTTCCAACCTTAAGGCTAGAAAGATGATCTCCAAAGGTTGTATGTACCATCTAGTTAGGGTTAAGGATGTTGAGTCCGAGACCCCGACTATCCAGTCAGTTCCAGTGGTATGTGAGTATCCAGAGGTCTTTCCAAATAATCTACCGGGAATCCCTCCTGAGCAGTAGATTGATTTTGGTATTGACCTTCTTCCCGACACGTAGTCTATATCTGTTCTTCCCTAAAGAATGGCTCTAGCCGAGCTAATGGAGTTGAAGGAGCAGTTGAAAGACCTATTAGATAAGGGTTTCATTAGACCGAAAAAGTCCCCATGGGGTGCACCAGTCCTCTTTGTCCGGAAGAAAGATGGTTCCCTTCGTATATGCATTGATTATCGACAATTAAAAAAGGTCACCGTCAAGAACAGGTATCCTCTACCTAGGATTGATGATTTATTTGACCAGTTTCAGGGTGCCAAGTGTTTTTCGAAGATAGATCTTAGAATCGGGTACCATCGGCTCAGAGTTTGGGAGAGTGACATCCCGAAGACAGCCTTTAGGACGCGATATGGTCATTATGAGTTCGTAGTTATGTCTTTTGGGCTAATGAATGCTCCTGGAGATTTTATGGACTTGATGAACAGGGTTTTCAAACCATACTTGGATATGTTCATGATTGTGTTTATTGATGATATCCTGATATACTCTTGGAGCGAGGAGGAGCATGCCACTCATTTGAGAGTGGTGCTACAGACTCCCAAGGATTGCCAATTATATTCCAAATTCAGCAAGTGTGAGTTTTTATTGAACTCAGTGGCATTTTTGGGCCATGTGGTATCAAGTGATGGCATACATGTGGACTCTCAGAAAATAGAAGCGATGAAGAATTGGCCTAGACCGGTGAATCCTTCAGATATCAGGAGTTTCTTAGGCTTAGTAGGCTACTATCGGATATTTGTTGAAGGTTTTTCATCTATTGCAGCACCTTTGATCAAGTTGACCCAAAAGAAGGTGAAATTCCAATGGTCGGAGGCTTGTGAGAAGAGCTTCAAAGAGTTGAAGACTTGACTTACCTTAGCACCAGTGTTAACCCTACCTGAGGATACCGATGGGTTTGTGGTGTATTGCGATGCTTCAAGGATCGGACTTGGGTGTGTATTGATGCAGCACAGAAAATTTATAACATATGCCTCTAGACAGCTAAAACTTCATGAGAAGAATTACCCGACCCATGATCTTGAATTAGCCGCGGTGGTATTTGCCTTGAAGATATGGCAACATTATTTGTACGAGGTCCACATGGATGTTTTTACGGACCATAAGAGTTTACAATATGTGTTTACCCAGAAGGATCTCAATCTTCGACAAAGGAGATGGTTGGAGCTACTCAAGGAAAATGATATGAGTGTCCTTTACCATCTGGGTAAGGCCAATACAGTAGAAGAAGAACTTAGTAGACTCTCTAAGGAGAGTGTGTCCCATGTGGATGAGAGGAAGAATAAGCTGGTGAGGGATGTGCATCAACTCGCAAGGTTGGGAGTTCGGTTGGTTGACTCGACCGATGGCGGTGTTATTGTTCAGAATAGATCAAAATTGTCTTTCGGTGACTGATGTAAAAGCTAGACAAGATGAGAACTCGATTTTGGTAAAGTTAAAGGAAGTCGTTCAGGATCAGAGGGTGGAGGTCTTCTCCAGAGGGGCAGATGGTGTACTTCGGTACAAGGGTCGCTTATGTGTTCTGTATGTTGATGATTTGAGGATCCGGATGTTGCACGAGGCTCTTGGATTTAGGTATTCTAGCCATTCGGGTGCCACCAAGATGTACCATGACTTACGGGAAGTCTATTGGTGGAATGGCATGAAGAAGGACATCGCGGAGTTTGTAGCTAAGTGTCCAAACTGTCAGCAAGTGGAGGTCGAGCACCAGAGAGCCGGAGGTGTGCTTTAGGATATCAGTATTCCTACTTGAAAATGGGAAGAAATCAATATGGACTTCATCACTGGGTTTCCTCGCGCTCAACGGCAATATGACTCCATTTGGTTTGTGGTAGATAGGTTGACCAAGGCCGCTCATTTCTTACCGGTCAAAACCACGGATTCGGCGGAGGATTATGCCAAACTATATATTCGAGAGCTAGTTCGATTGCATGGAGTGTCCTTATCCATCATTTTAGAAAGAGGTACCCAATTCACCTCTCAGTTTTGGAGGTCGTTTCAAAAGGGACTGGGTACTCAGGTTAAGCTCAGCACAACATTTCACTCGCAAAAGGATGGTCAAGTGGAGCGGACAATTCAGACTCTTGAAGACATGTTGAGAGCATGCGTGATTGACTTCAAAGATAGTTGGGATGATCATTTGCCTCTTATCGAGTTCACATACAATGACAACTACCATTCTAGCATTCAGATGGCTCCATTTGAGGCACTCTATGGTGGAGGTGCAGATCGCCTATTGGTTGGTTTGAAGTTGGTGAAGCTGCGATGATAGGGCCAAATTCAGTCCATGAGGCTATGGAAAAGGTTTAGCTCATATTGGGCAGGTTGAAAACGGCTCAAAGTCGCCAAAAGTCCTACGCCGATATGAGAAGGAGAGAACTTGAGTTCGAAGTGAGTGATTGGGTGTTTCTAAAAGTGTCTCCTATGAAGTAAGTGATGAGGTTTGGAAAGAAAGGAAAACTCAGCCCTCGCTATGTTAGCCCCTACTGGATTGTGATACGGGTTGGTAAGGTGGCATATGAATTGGAGTTACCTTTAGAATTAGCTTTTGTGTATCCTATATTCCATGTATCGCTCTTAAAGAAGTGTTTGGGTGATTTAGCTCTAGTTGTACCTGTGGGCAGTGTTGGTGTGAAGGACAACTTTAGTTATGAGGAGGTTTCAGTGAAAATAATGGATCGTCAGGTTTGAAAGATAAGAAACACGGAAATAGCTCCAGTCAAATTTTTGTAAAGGAATCAGCATGTCGAAGGAGCTACGTGTCACGCCCCGCCTTGGGGGGTATGACTGGCACCTGGTGCCCTAGTAGGACCTGGACTGCTAACTGGTGAGCCTAAGCACATCTGGTGCCTGACTAG
>JACEIK010003207.1:38808-130754 GCA_018107945.1 Datura stramonium
TGGGGATACGAAGGAAATCAATAATTTTCTTCTGTTTAAGCTACGAAACACTGCCTGAATTCAAATTAACTTCGGGTATTGAAGTTTAAGGCTGCAGGGAGCATTGTTACGAAGTTATTTTCATGAAATTCGCCCGGTGAATCGTTGCCCTAATGAGCTAAAGTCATTGGAATTTCTCCAAACTAGTGTTAATACGATCACAGACTTAAAGTAAGCATTTCTTCCTTATAGATCCCCGAGAAATTTTGAGCTTTCGATCATGATCCGTCAAGTTGAAATATAGTTAATATTTATATATTAAGTTATCATTTTCTCCGAATTTAGTATTGAAATCAGCCTCATTCTTTCTATAATACGATTGTAGTGAGAGGAGCAGATGAATACGAGCTGAAACTCGCCAGTTAATCAGTAACCGACAATCGAGGTATGTTAAGGCCGTTTCCTTCGGCAAGATAGTTCCTATGGTATTATAACGCAGTCTAAATACCTATATGAGAATCAAAAGTACGTAATCATGAAGAGTTGTTGTTATTAGCTGAGACAAGTATTCTACGTTGTGTTGGGATTTGATTTATCTATATAGCCCTCCGTGACCAACCCCAGGGTTATTAGCTGTGTCGACGCCCGCCAGGGGAGAGATGACGTCGCTCCAGAAAGAGCGGCATGCCGTCCGTGAGGGATGAAGATGGGGTTCGGAGTCTTCATAGAGTCCATTCCATGGCTGGACTATTATACATACATCATATCGACACCACACCCCGACGAGCCTGGTGCCCAGGGTGCAGATATAAGGAGTCCATTGGACTCAGACACAGCTACAGTCAGGAGCCGAGCGGGCTCAGTTGCAGACCTAGGGGACTGGCAGGACGTCTATAGCTACCAGTATGACCCGTTATGACCTTGATAGGGGTATATAGATTGTTGTGTACTCACCAGGGCTTATGGGGGTCCCAGGTGGGTTGTTCTATACTGGTTGTACCTTCCGGCTTATGGGAGCCATGTAAGGTTCTTGTTTTCTTCAGTTATTGGTAGACTAGATAATAGAAACCCAGCTATTCAGGTATGATGTTTTTCCCCTTTCTTTCAGTGTTTTCATCTTTATCTTTACTACTCGGTTATTTATAGTTATCGCCTTACATATTCAGTATATATTATATTGACGCCCTTTATGGAGCGCTGCATTACTTGCCTGCAGGTACGGATAGACAAGGAGCAGGTCCCTCGTAGCTTTCAGCCAGCATCGTCAAAAAAGTCAGCTCCCTTCTTTCGAAGCCTGTAGATAGAAGGTTTACCCATTTTGACTGTACAGTTTATGGGTAGGTTGGGGCCCTATCCCGACCATCGTATTATTCCTAGATTTTTTAGGATGGTATCTATTTCCCTGTGGTTAGCTGTTATTGGTCGTGTGGGGCCTATATGTGCTTTAGTTCATGTGCTGGTCGTGCGGGGCCGTGTTTAGCTGATCTATTAGTGGCCTTGTCAGCCATAGTTTAGTTTAGCATTGGATTTACTTTATAGTCATAACTAGACATCATGGTGGTCTTGTCGACACGCATAGGATTCCTTGTTGTTGTTGTTTCTGGTTAGTTGTTTTCTTTCACAGGTGGCTATAAGGCCTTGTCGGCCGGAGGTTGTATTTATAGCCGAGATATAACCCGTTGTTTACTTGATGTAAGAGTCAGTGCCAGCCCTGCACCATAAGTTCTTAGGCCCAATCAGCTCAGTCAGTTCAGACCCTAGTAGGCACCAGGTGCCAGTCATTCCTCCCAAGGAGGGGCGTGACATGAGCATAGCTATGATAGGGGCGTAGTTTGGGCTTCTTGACCTCATAGCTTCTGAAGAGTTGATTGATCACTAACTGAGAGTCACCAAAGACTTGCAATTTCAATTGCTTCATGTCGACGGCCATCTCTAGCCCAAGTATTAACGCCTGATATTCAGCGACATTATTTGAGCAACATTGCATCAAAATAAATGAGTATGGTAGAACCTCTCCTTGTGCATTTACAAACACCATTCCATCACCAGCCCCGCCACGATATGAAACACCATCAAAGTACATCTTCCATAGAGGCTGAATTTCCACAACTATTGTATCTTCATCAGGCAGCTCATCGGTTAGCTTCCAATCATCAGGTATTGGGTGATCTGCTAGGAAGTTTGCTAATGCTTGTCCCTTTACAACTTTTTTAGGGATGTACAAAATCTCAAATTGTTGAAACTGGAGGTACAACCTTTCTAATCGATCACTGAGGATTGGTTTTGACATCACAAACTTGATGGTATTTGCTTTAGAAATGAAGTGAACGACATGAGCTTGGAAGTAGTGCTTTAATTTTTAGATCGAGAAGACTAATTCCAAACACAACTTCTCAATTAACGAATAATTCAACTCATTCGGTGTCATCATTCTACTTAAATAATAAAGGGAAGTTTTCTTTCCCTACACTATTCTCTTGAGCTAGCAGCACTCCAACGGACCTTTCTTATGCTGAAATGTATAATATTAGCAGCTTTCCAAGTATCGGAGCCTCTAGAACTGGAGGCTTCATTAAATATGATTTGATGCTCCTGAAAGCGTTAGCACAAGCTTGGTCCCACTTGAAAAAAGCACCCATCTTCATGAGATGTTTAAATGGTTGACATCTTCCAGCTAGGTTCGAGATAAAACTCTTAAGATACACTAGCTTTCCTTGAAGGGTTTTTAATTCATGGATATTTCGAGGCTCGGGCATATTCAAAATTGCATCAACTTTAGCTTGATCAATTTCAATTCCCCGATGTCACACAATGAAACCAAGAAAATTTCCATAAGTAACTCCAAAGGAACATTTCAACGGGTCCATTCTGAGTTGATATCTTTGAAGCAGCTCGAACACCATTCTCAAGTCTTGCAAGTGGTTGTTTCAGTTTCTTGACTTCACCACCAAATCATCAACATAACATTCAATATTTTTGTGGAGAAAGTCATCAAAGAAATTCTGCATAGCCCTTTGATATGTGGCACCAACTTTATTCAAACCTAAAGGCATTACTTTGTAGCAACAAATGCCCTTAGGTGTACGAAATGTAGTGAGTTCTTCATCCTTTGGTGCCATGCAGATTTGGTTATAGCCTGATGAATCGTCCATCAAAGACATTTCCTCGTAACCTGTGGTAGCATCGATCATCAACTCTGGGATGGGGATCGGAAACTCATCCTTAGGGAATGCGTTATTGAGATCCCTAAAGTCAATGCATACTCGAATTTGGCAATTCTTCTTTCTCACAGGAAGGATACTTTAAATCCATGTGGGGTATTTAACTTCACGAACAAAGCCAGCTTCAACAAGTTTTTAAACTTCATTTTCAATTAATGGAACCAAGTCTGGTCTGAAACATCTTTGAGCCTTCTTTACAGGACGAGCGTCGTTCTTGACTCCAAGTTGATGGACTGCTACTTTGGGATCCAATCCAGGCATCTCCCTATAACTCCAAGGAAACACATTCTTATGTTCTCTGCGTATATCCATGTACGCGATTTCTTCATCAATTGTGAGGGAAGCACTTAGATAGGTTGGCCTTGGATCTTCATCAGTGCCAAGATTAACTTCCTTAAGAGAGTCTATTATGGCCTTCACTCCTTCTTCAAGTTCTTAAGGAGCATCTCTAGCATCTTCATCCTCTTGAGGATCACCATCATTGACCGCTATATGATAACACCAGATGACATCCTCTAGATTCTCGTCAACCTCCATTTGAGATGAGGTATCATGCTCACTTTGTGTACATGAAGAGCCTATACTTTCTTCGTCTATGTCATGTTCCTTGGTATAAACCACAGTTTGAATCTTTTCTTTCAGCACCTCCCCACATGAAACAACGAGTTTTGTTTGTCGCTTCATTCTAGAAGGAATCAAACTTTGAAAAAAAATTTATTTTTACATAAAGTGGGCATTCTTACCTTATGACAATTTCTCTGGAACTTTTTCTTCTTATTCAATGGGCCTAACCTTTAAAACACATAAGGTCTCGCTGTTGATTTCCCTAAAGATAGAAGGTCTTTTGTCAGGCGCACTAGACTAGTCTTTGATAGTGATATAATTGGTAGTTGCTCTTCTTATGGAGATGCGAATTAGTGGTGGTCTCTTATACCCCAAACCCTGCGTGATTGCCTGATGGAAGCTTCTGATGGGAGTTTCCCTAACTTTTATGGTTCATTGGGGTTGTACCTAGCCTTTGCGAATAACTTGTAGGCATTTGGATCAAAACCTTCATTTGTGCATTTTGTAGGGAGTGCCACATTTTGCGGAGGATTTTGAACCACAAATTCTCCAAGTAGATTTGATGATAAGTTAATCGCATCAATTCGTCTGATAGGGAAAGTTAGCCCCTTTGGTACACTTGTTTAGGTGTCAGACGATTGACCTTCCTCTTCTTTACCTTTGGTATATAGAGGAGCACACGTGCTATCTTTATTTTTCAAAGGAACAATGTTTCCTTTTTTTGAAAGGGAGTGTGGCTCCTCAATGAAAACTTTGACTTCCCTGGTAGTCACATCAGCTCTTTTAGTTGCCAGCTCATCAATCTTAGCCGTTGCAACATTATCGACTTTCACTTCCTTCACAATAATTTTTTAAGTAGAAATTTGCATCAACAAAGTGTTACTTAGCTTCTGCAAATGGCTTGTCGTCGGCAACTATCTTCTTCTCGACCACATCTTCGAGATACTTTTAAACATTGATAGTAGGAGGAGGGAATAATTTTATTCTCATGTATCCAAGGCCTTCCAAGCAACATATTGTATGAAGTCTTTGCGACGATTACATGCATCCATGCGCTTGATCGCTAATCTTCAATGTGAATCTCTAACTTGAGAGCACACATGGCCCTTTGCCCCCTTGATTGAATCCTTGAATCATCAAGTGACTCTCAGAAAGTTCTTTAGGTGAGATGCTGACCTCCTTCATGGTACGAATAGGCAGAATGTTAACTCTAGATCCATCATCTATCAAGATTCTATTTATCCTCTTCTAAAGCGTGTGACCCACCATATATAAAGGATGATTGTGCAGCATTTCACCAAGTAGAAGATCGTCATATTTAAATGTGATTTTTGTATCACATGAGAGAACTTCTTGAAGTGAGGGCTCAAAAAGCTTTTCCGACGATGATGAAAACAATGTTGATAGACTTTCATTCTTCACTTCTTCGTCGGTATTGAAGCATGATGTCTTGATGTTGTTTTGAGAAATCTTCATATAGAACCCACTTGGTAGGAATTCCTCCAAAGTCACAGGACGCCGTGGTTTCTGGTGGTACTGCACCTCCACTTTTGGCTTCTTTGACTGCTCAACATGTTTTGATTTCTTGGTCTTCTTACTATCTTCTTTCTTGTTGGTTATTTAGATGATTCCTTTTGTGGACGTGCTTTGAAGTGTCTCCATCTAGTCACCAAAATCTAACCCTCATCATCATCTTTATCAACTTGGGTTTTACCTTGCTTTAATGGTCCTTCTTCTTTTCACTCTTCATAGTTGCATATTTGGGCCGGATCAAGAGAGTCAAAGGTGATAGATATTTGATTAGAACTTGCCTTATCATTCTCAAGCACAATTTTCTTCTCATTAGCCAGCTGCATAAGTTTGTCCTTGAACATAAAATACTTCTCAAGAGGGTGACCCACAAGCTGATGATACTTGCAATAATTTGGATCATTTGTTCTTCCAGTTTCATTGGGTCACTTCATCTTTGACAATTCAATGAGTTTTAACTCAATTAGTTCATCAAAAATTTCAGAGACATCAGAATCGAGGAAGGGGTATTCGCTTTCTTACATTTATTTCAAGGTTAATTTTTGATTTTGATTACCTTGAGAGGAAGTTGTTTTCACACTGTGCTTCTTTCTCACCTTTGTAGTAAACTTCACAGGCAATACATCAATGTTCATGGATTCTTTATTGTCACTCTTGAGTACAAACTTTCTCCATTTGTTGGGTTCTGCTTGTCCTTCCCTTTACGAGGTTTAAAAGCAGGCATTACTCCATTTTTAGTAGAAGCTATGCTCAATTCCATGTCATGAGCACGAGTAGCTAACTTTTCAAAAGACCTTGATTTAATTTCCTACAAGATGTAGAGAAGTCCCCAGTGCATTCTTTGAATGCACATCTATATTGCAGAAGCTTCACTGAGTCTAATCTTTGCAGTTTAAGCATGCATTTCTTCAATGATTGATAAAGTCGATGATCGGTTCATCTTTCCTCTGGTGAGTATTTGTGAGTTCCACCATGCCACAGTACGCCTTGTGTTGTAGAAGCGATTAAGGAACTCCTGCTCCAGTTGCCCTCAATTATTCATAGAATTAGGTTCAAGATCTATGTACTAATCGAAAGCATTACCTTTGAGGGAGCGGAAAAACTACTTAAATAGGTAATCCCTATAGGTTCCTGCATTGTTACATGTTTCGATAAAGTGTGCAATATGCTGCTTCGTGTTCCCTTTGCCTTCGAATTGCTGAAATTTGGGAGGCTGATAACCGGCAAGCATCTTGAGTCTATCAATTCTTGTGGTGTATTGTTTTGCATAAGTGAGATAGGACTTGGAAGTAACTTTACACTTGTTCTTGATAGTTCCTTCAATGAACTCCTTTAGCTGGTTCAGTGGAATCATCCCTCCATAAGAAACTGGAATTTCCTTGGTGGGTGATGCATGTTTTGCGGGAGCTTTAGTTTCTTGAACTTCTGGAGTCTTTCCAGGTGCATGACTAGACTCTCCTTCCACTAGGCAGTCCACCTTGTTCATTAACTTCTCAATCCGAGCATCTTGATTTTGCACATACTTGGTCAGGCCTTTAATTACCTTCGTCAAGTTTGCTAGTTGCTCCTCCATAGATGAAGCATCGGTTACCATCGTTTGCATGATTTTTGGGGATATTGGAGCATAGCATGGATTATCACATAAACTGATCTTTGACGGGCTCATCTTATGTGGTGTGAGTGGAGAATACCCACTGCTCAAAGTATTATTATCTCCCTTCGTAGCAGAGTTCTTGTATCCAGAGAGGTCAAGTAGAGCCAGAGTCTTCTTGATTTTTTCAGCAACACTGCTTCCCCCTTTTGATGCAGAGCTAGAGGATCTTAATCCTGATGAAGATTTAAACACTGGAGTTGATGCAGACCGTACTTGGAGTACGTGTTGTTCTATCCGCTTGCTTTGCTTCTCGTGACTTGTCCAAAACTTCCAAAAGTAACACCGAGGATTCTTTCCACATCAACAGAGAACTTGGAGCCAGCAGCCTTGGGGGAAGTTGAATTGGAGTTGATCTTCTTTGAAGCCATTTCAATGTCCTTGATTCTTGAAGGTTGAAAAGATGAGATGAGAGGTAGTGATTGTCCTACTGGGCGTGCCAGAATTTGTAGACGATAAAATCTTGCGTCGAGAAAATAATAATCATGATGAGAAAATATCGTAACAATCGTAATACAAGTTTTACAATCTCTATTAATCCTCTGATTCTTCCTTTTAAATATAAATTCAAGGGCTTTTGAGCTTGATCTTGAACTTGATGGATTTGATCTTGACTTGTGCTTGAATCCAAAGGATTTTGAGCTTGATCTTGAATCTGGTGGTCTTGATCTTGATTTTTATTTAAATTCAAGAGATTGAACCTTGTTCTTGAATCTTCGTCTTGATTTCTGAAACTTGTAGAGAAATACTGAAGTGCTTGAATTCTTGTAGCTTATAGAGAAATCCGCAGCGTTTGATCCGCGAGCTCTCTCTAGCTTGTTGTTGGAATTCAGGTCCCTTTTCTAAATTATGAGACCCTTATTTATAGTTATAGGATGAAAAAGTTGTGATAAGGACAAACTTCTTTCGACCAATCAGATTTAAGTTGACATGTCGATATTTGATTGACTGGAACATGTCATTTATACACGTGGCACATTTTCATTAGCCTTTGATTTGAGTAGGCATGTTGTATCATTTTGACATGTGACATGATCTTATTAGTTCTTTTATTTGACTTGGCATCACACATCATTTGACACGTGACATCTATTTGGGTCTCTAGGAATATGACACCTTGGGTGTCAATAAAATGGGCTCATCATTTGTAGCCCAATTTGATGGACTAACTCAATGAAATTGGATCATTAATTAAATCCATATTTATTAGGACTTTAATAATTAATATTAATAATTAATATAATTATATTAATTTTTTTAATTTTTTTAATTTTTTTATCTTTTTTGATTTTTTTAATATTTTTAATTATATTAGTTTTTTTTTGTTTTTGTGGTTTTTTTTTTTTAGTTAATTTAAATTTATAATTTTATTTCTATATTTTTGTATTGTTACATTAATATATTTTAAATATTATTTATACTAAAGTATTAACTTTCTATTCATGTATATATAAAATTTAAAAAAGTAAAACTATTTAAATTAATATAATTATATTATTAAATTATAAAATTTTGAACATATGGCGTGAGCAACTATATAGCTTCTTATGTTATAAGTAATTGTTGACTTTATTGAGTTTGATAAATCCAAAAAAAAATCTTATAATAAGTCTTTATATAAGACAAAAGTCAAATTCAACGTCATAAGTGTTATCCCCCAATATAAAACTTTTTAACTTGTAAACTTTAATTTGACTTTCAATCCTAATATTTTTAATATTTCTCTTCGAAAGTACCCATTGCAAAATAATATCCTTAATCTCTCCCCCATTCATTTCTGTTGTCCATCCTTTCCTTGTAAAAATACTTTAAAAAACAATCTTTGGAGAATTTTTAAGCATTTTAACCAAAAATATATTTATTAAGCACTTAATTTTATCTAAGCACATAAAATTCATATATGTAAATTAGTTTTAAGATCATATTTATTTTCCGTCCTCACATATTTAATTTATGATCAATCAACTAAATCAAACAGGTTCAAGATGAATTATCATTTATATAAGAAGATAGTACTCACCCACAATTAAAATTTAATTTCATGAATTAGTTGAGAGACTAAGACATTGAGACTAGAAAAACTATTATTTTCTTATATATTTTATTTTAAGGGCGGAGGATCTAAGATACACTCTGTTCTTAATTAACTCAACTTAAACAAATTTATGTAAGCACTAATTAAGAGTTTGTTTGGATATGTTTAATTTAAATATTTTTAAATATTTAAAATTAAGTTAAATTAACATTTTTAATTGTTATTTTAATATTGTTAATATTATTGTTTGATTTTGTATTTTTAATATTATAAATTAAATATTTTAATTTATGATTTATGATTTATTATATTATTAGTCTATCTAAACAGACTCTGAATCAACTCAACCAGTTGAGCGAATGTTTTATTTATTGGTTAATTAGTTAGGTCAGAGGATGTAAAGAAAATGTCTAGTAGAGAGTCGAGGTAGTTTAAGTTCAAAACGGTTAGGAATTTCTTTAGTAATACAAACTTTCAATAGTATATATAACCCTTTTAATTTCCTCGTGATTCGTGACATTGTCATCATTCCCTATGTACGGAAGGCTTAAATTAGGCACACAATTTTTCATATATACTTCAACAGCAACACAACATAGGGCAAGACATGATGATGCTGTAAATTTACTGATGTTTTTTATACATATGTGGGCATCAGTTTATTATGATAAATGATAATTTTTTTATTTTAATTTTAATTTTTAATTATATTATTTAATTTGATATAAAATATTAAGTGCAAATAAATTATTATTATTGAATATGAGTGTCCAATTTTTCTAGCCTCTGCTAATTTTCTCCCCTGTAATAGTTACGTGAAGCCAAAATTTCAAACATTTGTTAAATATTCCAAGTCCTACAAAAAGGTTGACTTTTTGAGTTCCTACTTCCTTTATTCTCACATAACGTGTCATGTACTTCTAACTTCTAAGTATTAAGAAAAAGGGAAATATTTAATATAGGGATAGGAACAAGTTGAGTAATATACATAGAATCATGTTGGCGTCCCTAGACTATATTGATTGGCTAGCTCAACAAAAACTTAAAAACAAGAAAACGGAAAATTCCATCCACTTGCAAAATGGAACTTGAACAAATAACAGAAATTTGCAAACTTTAAAAAACCAAGAAAGTCTCAAGCAAGCATCAGATAAAAAATGTTTCCAGACAAGGAGCATGTCTTCGTCGGACGTATCAAGAGTTGTCATCTGATTGGCTGCTGGACCAAAATAAAATGGCTGATACAGGAAAAATATGGACATTTTGAACCTCAAGAGAAACCAAGCACTTATTACTTAAGGGTGTCATTTGGTCCAGACACGAGTTAGGCAGAAATTAACAATGGAATTAATAATGCCTGATTAGTAATGGCGGGATTAAAAATATAAAATTGCACATAGGTATTAATATACACATGAAATTAGTAATGAAAAAATTATTATGAGGACTCAAACTATCTAGCCGCCATTGGCACCTGCCAACAACTCCTTATTCACCACCTCATAAATATATAACTTATAATATGATGCTCAAATCGGGCAACAAGTTGGGTTAAATAAAAGATATTGATAAAATAATTAACTTTTACTTGATACAAGGTGAAAGCAAACTATATAATATAAAAGAACGGGTAGTACAAGTTATTGTAATACCCCAAAAGTTTCTAAGATCAAATTCGAGGGCTGAGTCTGAGAAAGCAGGAGAATCAGCACTGTGTCGAGAACGATCAGCTGTCACCCGATAGACGCGATGAATTTCGTTAAGGGGTGCTGTGGGTAATGAGTTGTTGACAGGGGGTCACCATAAGTGGTGTGACGACTCGTTCTATGATCCCAGTTCGAGTCATTAGAGCGCTCCATTATGTGTTGAAAGTTGCAAACCAGGAGATCTAACGGGTTAAGAAACGAGTCATGGTATCACTTTTGTACTCATTAGGTGGGTCGTTGTCATGTCAGAGAATGAAGGATGGAATTTCTACTGCAGTGACAACGAGAGGGGATAACAAGTCGTACAATGGAGGTCAACGATCGTCCACTCACTCGTTGGGACCGGCAAGTGTCATTTTTTCAAGTGAATCAGTAGCGAAAATTTTTATAATTCCTAAGCTCCTAAGCCCCAAACTAAGTCGTTTTAAGCTCGTTAGGAGGTTTAACCTATTCAGATCATCTCCCCACCTCCTCATCACCCCTCCCTCCCGCATGCATGTAAGACTAAGACTCCTCCATTGAAGATCAAGCCTAGAATTCTTCAAGTTCTTTTCCAAGTCTCTTGGGCTCTCAAAGACAAGTGTATATAAGTTTACCTGCATATGTAAGGCTACAAATGAGAGTTTTAATTCACTCTCATGCCCAAATTTTTTCTCAAGTTCATGATTTCAAGTGTTAATTCAAGTGTATGATCTTATGGGGTTTTAGCCTAATTTTGATGAAAATTCTCTATGCTTTATTTATGGATTAATTCCCTTCATGTTCCAAGGTACGCTTAAGATTCATGTGCAAAAGATTTTATATCTATTTTGATTTTAAATTTGTGATTTCAAGTTTAGAAAATTATGCCCAATTATGTAAGTTCAAGAAAGAATGTCGTTTTATGATTTATGATTTCAGGTATGATGAGATATTCAATATATATGAATGTTTATAAATTACCCATGTATGAATCTATGATTTTGGCTTATGAAGTTTATTTCAAGTATGCATGATTTTAAGATTTGGGCAAGCCTACAAGTTAAGTATGTTCTCATGATTTAACCAAGGCAAATAAGATCAGCTTATGATATATTTTGGAGTTAAAACTCCCTATGTTTAGATTTCAGAATATGCATGTATTTACGATTTCAGCTTTATTGAAAATGACGGGAGTACTATGCATGTTTGCACATGATATTATGTTTCCAAATAGGTTTGACCCAGTATTCAGTTTATAAGTTTTTACTTATGATTTCAGTTGGTAGCCGTATATGATTCTATTTTGCTTCTTGAGCTTTCCCTGGCTCTATTTAGATATGAAATTCAGCTTATGTCTAATCATGTTTTCGTATATTAGCCCTAGTCCTTACATGATCTTTTATTATTTTTTGGGTTATATGCATAATTCCAGTTATACTTACTCAACCTGTTTTTACTCTTACCTTTCATACTCAGTACATTTGAAGTACTGACCGCATACTTCTATGTTGTAACGCTCATATACAGGTTTAGACATTCAGTCTAAGTCCCACCGTTAGCCGCCTCCGTGAGCTTAGTCCAGCTTCTCTGTTGGTGTGAGTCCTCAAATCCTTTCTGAGTTCTGTGATTGTTGAGTTCTGTTATTTTCAGTTTTCATACTTCTAGGGGAGTTAGTAGGGATGTTGTCCCATCAACTCTTCAATTATGTTAGAGGCTTTTCATACAATATGTAGAATTTCAGCTTATCAGTGTTGACTTAATTTATAACTCCTGCTTATATATGCACTTTCACTTATTCATGTTTAGATTTACCATTTTCCATTAATATATGTTCTCTTAGCCGCTATGTTCATGCCTGGGCCGACTTGGAGCCACTCTTTTGTCCAGGTTCTGTGTCTCGGTCCGAACCTATGTTCGGCCGTGACACACTTGGTATCGAGCAAAGGCTTAGAGTGTTCTAGGGCATTCAAAGAAGCATTGAGTAGTTTTTTTCCTGCATGGCATGAAGCGTGTGCACCACACTTATGTGGGATAGGCTACAAGTCGTTTTAGAAATTTTACCTTATTTCATTATCTATGTCGCGGCGATGAAGTACCTCTCTCCCCTTCTAACTCGTAAGCACGCATTTAATCATGCCTCCACAAGGAGTAAATGGGTAGAAGGAATGGAAAATGGAAATGGACATAAAAAGATAGCAATGAGATAAGAATTCGAAGGAAGCCCTGCCAGCACCATTAGGTCCTTTGCTTTGCTCTGAGCAGGCCCCCTGTTGTCGAGCTTGCGCTAAATATTTCAGATGTTGGCACAGGCTTTGATCACTGGCCAGGGTCAATCAGAAAGTGGTGGCCCATGTCCTCGTAATGGGAATGCAATGTAAAGGCTCTACTTTTGGCACCTTTTTAGGTGAATCCACCTCGAGTTCTTTGGGTCAAAATGGATAAGGACCTGCTATTGAATTTTTGGAGGAAATACAGAAGATCACCCAGATTATGGGGGTAATGGGAGCGGTATGCTATGGAGTACAAATTTAGCCTCCTCTCAGCTGAAGGGGGTTGCTTATTTGGTACTGTTGCTTATATTTGGTACTAATTAGCCGCAGAGATGGGTAGAGCAAAGGCGCAATTCCCGTGAGTCGATAAGCTCTCATGATTGCCGAGCGTATCTTTCCCTAGGAAGCGCTGAGGGAGCAAAGGCGACAGAATTCATCAACTTGAGTGCAGAACAATATGACTGTGTAGGAGTATGGAAAAGTTGGGAGTTCACCGATCGGTCCAAGTATGCTGGAGATGGTTGCAGGACAGAGCTTGATGAAAAAATTTGTGTATGGAGTGTTAGATTTTCTAGTCAAGGAGTGTAGGACCACAATAAAGTGAACAGTGATCTAGATTTTCGATTTGGTTATATACGCCCAAAAAATAGAGGCAGACCAGATGAAGAAAAAGGAGAGAGAGACCAAGAGCACTAGGACAGGAAGCTCGGGTTTTCAAAGAAAGTCTAGTGGAAGGCTACTCGCTTCGCAAGTCCTACCAAAGATTATAATCCCCAGTCGTCATAAGCCAGTGTGACATTCAGACCTAGGCATGATCATAGGAAGGACATTAGGCTCCCCCGGTGGTTAGGGGAGCATGTCAATAGAGCCCATTATTTCGCTTGTAGCAACTTGGTGGTAGGAGGCACACCGAGAGTGCTTAGCGTGTTCAAGTGTATATTTTGGGTGTGGGAAGCCCGCACACGTGCTTAGAGATTGTCTTGCAGCCAGACAGGTCGTGGTAGAGGCCTTGACCTAGCCACCAATTCAACAGGTCTTCCACCAACACGCTTGGGCCTGTAACAGGGTACATACACCCAAAGTGGTGTGGTGGCCGCCGTCGCAATAGGTTTTATGCCCTCTCATCTTGTCGGGCAGGAGGTCCCTCCATATGGTCAGCCAGTATATTGTAAGTATTTCATCTTGATGTATATGCATTGTTAGATCCATGGGCTACTTTATCTTTTGTGATTCCTTTTGAGTATTGCTATTAGTTTTGGAGTCGGTCCTGAAATCTTATTATTAGAACCCTTCTCAATCACTGATCCAATCAGTGACTCATTTATAGCTCGATGGGGAAAATAGAAACTGCCCCGTTTCACAGCCCCTTCAAAAAAAAGTCACTTGGTTTGGTCACCTAGTAGAGTTAAGGTTACGACTGATTTTGATGTTATCTTTGGCATGGATTGGTGATAACGTCTAAAATATATCCTTCATGCAAATAATATACGGTCTCTATATCAAAACAAGTAACCCGACGGGTGTTGGGGTCGAATCTTACTGATTGTTACCCGACGGGTAGTGGATGATAGTTACGGAGTGCTCGCTGCTGAATTGAATTATCTTGAACCACTTAAAAAAATAACTGGAAATAAATAAGTTGGGAATATGTCAATGACAAGAGAATATAAATTTGAATGGCTAAATTCCATAGCAGAAATCACCAAGGTTGTTGACAATAATGTGAAAGACTAGAGGTGGGGTGTAGATGATATGCTAACTCAGATAGGTCATGTTGAGTCATCTTACAGTTCAATTAATACAAATAACATTGAGAAAGTGGGTATTTAATACTTTTCAACTTAATGCATACCTCTTGCTAGAGTTCTTTTTTCAAATCTCTAGACTCAATCAACTCAAACCAATCAGATTTGGATTAATAGTTGCACTAATAACTAGCTATTAGCTATTAATTAGGAGTGATAATATATTTTTGACTATTTCTAGCCCAAACTTTTGCACCTCATCCATGTCCACCATTAGATTCTCTCCCCAATACCCACCCTTCTTTACAAGAAATAATCAAGTAAGAATATATAGACCCATTGGAACTCAATGGATATTCAATAGATTGGAGAGAACCTAACGTATTTACAATTAATTGAACAATGTTAAGATAACTCTAGCAATTCCCACTCTAATCAAGCTTCATCATCACTCCACCTTCTAGCTAATGATTTAGCTACTCATGATTAAGAAATTCAAAAGCACATTCAACAATAGACTCCATTGAATTCAATAAGAGTAGAAAAATCAAGTTCACAAAATGTCTTCAACAATGAGATGCCGTGAACTTTCTATGAAGAAGAAGAAGAAGTAAAGGGAGTAGCTAAATTTCACCAATAAAAATCTCCTTTTCTTCTCTGCCAAAGGAATGTTCTAAAAAGCTAAAACAAATTGAAATGTTTTTTCTACTGTGTACTTTTTTTAGAATATATGCAGAAAGTAGGGTATCTTCTTTCTTTTCGTAGCCGACCATTTTTCCCCGAGAAGCTTCTCGGCATCGTCTGAGTAGTACCGACAAATTGGTCGGTTAAAATCCGTGAACCACCGGGTAGATTATCTGAGCCATCACTCAAACTCCAGTGAACATTAGTGGTTCATTTTGGCATTTAGCCGATCTCAATCCGTGAACTGTCGAGTCTTTGCTTTTTACTCAAAGAAATCGATGTCATTCAGTGATTGACCGGTAAGGGGCGGCGTAAACTCGCGTTTCGGTAGTGGTATTGTTCCTCAGAGGCAGTGATGATAGGCTATTGACTAGCGTTTTGCCGGTCTTCATCGGTGGACCGCCAATTTGATCTCACTTCCTTCTTTTTGCTTTGTTTTTCTCTTTTCTTCACATTTAGGCATCTCGCATTGGGCCAACAAAGGCAAAAAGGACAAAAATTCTCACCAATCTCACTGAAAAAGAGAAGCAAATTCCCCCAAAAAACCAAAACAATGAAGATATTTCAAGAGACTACCACTTTTTCACCAACATGGCTCACAAGAGGATTCATTGGAAAACAAGGGCATTGCTTAACAATGAAATACATATAGCATCTCAAGTCATAATCAGTGTACATTCCAAACATGCCTTAGAGTTTACACTTCTCATGTCCTATCCACACATTAATTTAAATGCAATTATGCTTGTCAAAAAGGATGATGCCACTCACAGAAATAAGAATCCCTATTCTTTTGTCATATAATCATTAAATGCACACAAGGGATTGTTTGGAAGAGATAATCACGCTCACTCTCCCAAAAGAAGTCTTCATGCACACAACTTGACCCATAAGCTTACCATGTAATTCGCCACTAATGTAGAAGTGGCTTCACTTAGAATCATTTAGGGCTTGTGGGTTATGAGGTAGGCTTGGGTTAAGGGTAGGATGAAAATTTGCTCGTATTGACTTGTGATCCTCCCTAATGCTTTTTATGAACATACCTCCTATCAACTCCTTCCAGTCACTTCACTTTCTTTCTCTTCTTTCATTGCTTCTGACTTTCATTTCTCAATGACCCTCTTTTATAACCCTTTGGCTCACAATTAGCCTTATCTCCATAAGAGGAAGCACCATTTCACAAAAATTTCTTCTTCTCTTTTTGATTTATCATTTTATACATTTTGACAATGTGGTGCGCCCTCAGACTGAAATTCTCATGTTCCCTTGCGCACCCCAAAACTTGGGCTTACCTCATTTCTAATATTTTTATCACTCCCTTTTCTTAGGCTTGAAACCTCATTTCATCATTATCTTAGCACTAGCACTTACTTGAGGATGGATGCCAAAAAGAGGTATTAAGAATGGTATTAAGGCTTGAAATGTGGTTGCCAAAGAAAGGGTCTAAGTCTCAACATTGGGTGACAACGTTAAATGTTTAAGGAGGGTATATGGGTGAAGTGGCTAGACAAAGAAAATCCTAAATCATGTTCTCAAAGGTAACCACATCTAGGATTTTGCCTTGAGTCACATTTGGGGCATGTTTTAGACAAGAAGTCATGCATGAGACTCTTAAGAAATTCCTCACCACACAAGGTATCACCTTTAAAAGGTCCACAAGAGTCATTTCCACCACAAGATTTCAGGTTAGGACATCAAAGCAGGCAAACTTATAAGTCAAACAAAGAATTTACAACATATGAAAAAGAGTTCTATACTCTAGCTTCAAACATCTGCTCATTATATTCATTTTCATTCCCTCATTTTAAAATTTCTTTTCAAAAAATTTTCTAGTGGTGCCTTCAAAACAGCTTCATAAAAAGACTCAAAATCAACATGAATGTCCCCACTCAATCTATCATCGGGAAATGCCAACTCAATTCAACAAAGAAAAGAAAAAGAAACAAAAGAGTGCTCCTCGCGAAAGAACTGTGGTCTAAAGAAAACCCTCGGAGTTTTGATTACTACACTACTATTTATAAAGGCGAAAAAGAGAACAATACAACTTGGGGCATTCATGAAAAATCTTGTAATTCAAAGAAAAGACCCCATTCTATCACTAAACATCACTTCATTAAGAACTAAACTAAATCATTCATTCATTTTTTAACCAAAACAGGCCCGACAAGGGAAATCATCACTTAACATAAACAAATAAGCTTCAACAAGGGCCATGCAATTAAATTCAAACAAAAAAGAAAATACCAATGACCCCAAAATGACTATGATCATCCCTCCCCCACTTAAAAGAGTACATTGTCCCCAATGTATGCATGCAAAAGAGAATGAGACAAGAAACTCCTGAGCGGGCTCATTCTTCCTCATCATCAACAGCTGCGTCACCTACACTATCACCACTGGCCTCATCTAGCCCAGCAAAATCATCCCCCAACCCCTCAAACAGATCATCAATGGGGCTCCTGCAACCGAGGAGGGAGCAGCCATTGCAGCATCAAGTGCACTCCATGTCAGGTACCTCGCGTTGAAGTCCGACTCTTCTTTCCATTCCTACACCTCAGTTTTGAGGGAGGTGACAGCCCCTCAACCGGCATCCACCCGCTTGCACAACGTAGTGACACTTACATAGGGACTTGAGCTCCCTCTAACTATTTTGAGAAATGAATGTGGGGAGACTCTTGGCCAATCGTTGGAGTTGGCTCGTGAGACTGGTCATCTCCACAAGTTTGTGGAGATCACTTGATTGGGAAAGATGTCGGCGGGGGAGATGCTCCTCGAGGAGGCTTGTCTCCTGAAGCTTGGCTCGACACCTCATGCTGAGGCATGTTCAAATCCGGGGCATATGGTGATTGATCCACCTATGGAAAGTGGGATCCCTCAACCACCCCAAAGGCTTTCAATCTTTTCCTCTTCATTGCGGGTGCCTCGGCATCTCTCTTCCGATCACTTCGGAAATCACTCCTGGCTAACAGTTGGGGTTTCATCTGGAAAATAAGGGCACTCCAGCTTGGGCACACAGCTGGGAAATTAGGAAAAATAGGGCATCGGCGTTAGCCTCATTGCCTTGCCTTTTTTTCTTCATTTGTTGGGCTACAATCTCCCCAAAATTAATTGGGACTTCAGTCATGAATCAGTAAATGAGAATAGCTGTTTCTAAACTGACCTTTTCTTCATTCTTGAGGGGATGATACGGCTACAAATAAAATCCATCCACAACTTAGCCTCGAATCTCAAATTATGGCAAGAGATTTCACCACTACGGAGGCCCAAAGGGGTGTATTAGCATAGTGATTGGGGATAACCATGAAAATTGACCTTTCATATAAGCTACCCAAGCCATGTACTCTTGTACTCTCAGAGTCAATCTCGTCCTCCTAGAATAGGTAGTTAATGGCATCTGGAGTGATGTCGACTTCCACTCCCCTTATTATAATCTTCGACGATGCGTACATGGGAAGTCATCAACCTTTCTTCCTTTTGTGGCCTATGTTGTCATGACAAGCTTGGTAGGAAGCAGATAAAAGTTCATACACCAGATCAGTAGTAGGCTGGGAGAGGATTGGCAAAAGTGTGCCATTGCTTGTCTGTGAATTGGGGGGTAATATTTTGTTACACCTCGTGAAAGCACGATTAATAAGCGTACACGTGGATTTGAGATTTAATAAAGGAGATCATGACGGCACATAGAGAAGCCTCGAAAGTCGGGTCGAGCGAGGCCAGGCCGCATAGGGCCAGTGTGACACGCCAGCCGGCAGGACATTGGCCAGCATGGCGCGCTAGTAGCCTTGGTGCATCAAGTAAGCAAGGATGCGCCAACCCTCTTGGTACGACGCAGGGCAAGGAAGCGCAATGGGCGGCACGGGGCGCCCACTACCACCACCCAAAGTATATAAATACCCCTCTAAGTCATTTCCCAAACCATACATCGTCTAGAGGAAGAGAAAAATGCAACTTTGAAGTAAATTCCTTCCGTTTACAATTAATAAACGCCGCCCGAATTCAAATTAACTTCGGGTATTGAAGTTTAAGGCCGTAGAGAGCATCACTACAGAGTTATTTTCACGAAATTTGCCCAGTGAATCGTCGTCCCCGAGCCAAAGCGGTCAGAATTTGCACCAAACTAATTTCTATACGATCACAAGCTTTCCAAGTAAGCATTTCTCCCTTCTAGAATTTTTAGAAATAAATGATTTTTTGATGTTCCTTAATTTTAAATATAGTTAATATTTACATATAAGTTTTCCTTTTCGCCAACATAGTATTAAAACTAGTCCTATTCTCCCAAAGAATATCGTTTTCACCGGGAAGAGCCGTTGAATACGAATTGGAACTTACCAATTAATCTGTTGGGTGAGGTGAATTATTTTGTGAATATTTATTTAGTTTTCAAAGTTAAAAATTTAAAATTATAATTCAATTTAAATCCTGATAAGACAATTAGAAGTACGTTAATTAGGAATATTCATTGCTATTAGCCGAGATTAGTATTCCCACGCTTCGCTTGGGATTTGATTTGCCTATATAGCCCTCCATGACCAAATCCAGGGTTATTAGCTGTGTCGACGCCCCCCAGGGGTGAGATGACGTCGCTCCAAAAATAGCGGCATGCTGTCTGCAAGGGACGAAGATGGGGTCCTGTGTCCTCATGCAGTCCATTCCATGGCCGGACTACTATACATATGTCGTATTGGCACCACACCCCTAACGAGCCTGGTGCTCGGGGTGCAGATATCAGGAGTCCACTGGACTCAGACACAACTATAGTTGTGGGGTCGAGCGGGCTCAGCTGCGCACCCGCAGCCCCGGCAAGATGGCTATAGTTACCTGGCCACTCCATTATGACCTTGATAGGAGTATATAGATTGATGTGTACTCACTCAGGAATTATGGGGGCCCAAGGTGAGTTTTTATGTGCTAGTTGTACCTTCCGGCTTATGGGGTCCAAGTAAGGTTCTTGTTTGCTTTGTTATTAATAGGCTAGATAAATCAGAATCCAACTACTCGTATGACTCCTATCCCTTTTCATTCACTCATTTTCGCCCTATCTTTTATCTTCAGTCATTTACAGTTATTGCCTTACATACTCGGTACATGTCGTACTGACGCCCTTTTGGGGCACTGCATTACTTTACTGCTGGTACCGGAGCAGACGAGCAGATCCTCTAGCTTCTAGCTAGGATTTGCAAAAGAGTCGGCTCCTTTCTCCGGAGCTTGTAAATAGAAGGTTTACTTTCTTTTGATTGTATAGTTCATGGGTAGGTCGGGGCCTTGTCCTGACCATCATATTACCTCAGAGGCTTGCAAATTGTTTCTATTTCCCGGTGTGGTTAGTCGTTGTTGGCCGTGTAGGGGCCCATATGTGTTTTATCTTGTATGTTGACCGTGTGGGGCTCTGTTTAGCGTATAGTTAGCGGCCTTGTCGGCTATAGCTTAGTTTAGCATCATATTTAAGTTTCAGTTACATTAAACATCATGGTGGCCTTGTCGGCCCGCATGTGACTCCCTGCTGCTATGTGTTCGTTAGTCGCTTTCTCCTATGATAGGTGGCCATAAGGCTCCATGTCGGCCGGGGGCCGTGTTTACCGCCGAGATATAGCCCGTTATTTTCTTTGGTTCCAGAGTTAGTATTAGCTCTGCACCAGGAGTGCCTAGGTCTGGTCGGCTCGCCGCATCCCAATAGGGTACTAGGTTCCGCTCATGCCTCCCAAGGTGGGGCGTGACATATTTGGAAGATCCCCCAGCAAGCTCAAGGTCAAAACCGCTTCTCCACATTTGTGGAGCAGCCTTGGCATATGACATAATGCTCCTTCATGTTTGGGACACAATAAGATGATTGCTTCTTGGAGTTGGCCATGGCATAGAGGCCTTTGCTTTTCCCTTGCTCTTGCTGGAAAATTAAGAGAGGGCCTTGCCCTTTCCTTTATTTCTGGATGAATACATAGTAGTTCTACAAACATGGTGTTAGTGACAATATTCTTTAATGAAACTAAATAACAAAAACTATTCTAAAGGATGAACTGAGAAACAAAGATAAAAAACCATCATGTATAGAACCAACAATATTGGCGAAACATCATGTCAAAGTAGGAGAAATCATGGTCCTCTGTTGACTCTGATGCAGATTAGAAGACTGAGCAAAACCACAGTGTACTGGCGACAAGGCGGCGAGTCGTCGGTCCAGATCGGCGAGCCGCCGCTGCTACGTGGAATCCAATCAAAGGCCTGCAACCATCTTTAAAAATTGGACTGGCGTTCCATTGGCATTTTGCCGAACCTGAATGGTGAATCACTGAACCTCATCGTCCCCAAATCAAATTCAAACAAATCACAGGCTCCCATGAACAAAAACCCACACACATTTTGATGAAAATAGCAATCCTCCTCACTACACTCCAAAAAAAAAAAAAGAAATGATGATTTGCTCCCAAGAAACTCTGGTGTCACCTAATCTATCATCGGGCAACACATGGCATTTCACTCCACTTGGGTTACTCATACCCTACCCATTTAAAATTCACACAAATAGAACACTTGGCTCCCCACCATATTTCAACAACAGAAAGCATACTCATGAATCTAATGGGAAAAAAGTATTAAGAATGAAAGGATATTGAACCATTGATGAAATCATGAAAAAGACAAGGAAACATTACTAATATTCATCGAAATACTTGCAAACTTGATCTTGGAGGCTTAACAACTTTCAACAATGGCACTTCAGAGGTTGTGTAGTAGAGAAAGAAAATATGAGTGTAGTGAGGGTGTTAGTGAAAGGAGGGAGAGGATTTACAAGTGGGAAGGTGAGATGTTGATAAGTTGAGGAAAAGGTGGAGAGTTAATGTGTTGGTGTGTTGGTGGGAAGTGGAAAGGTGGGATAGTGTAAAGGTGGGAAAGTGAAAAGGTTGGGTATGGGAAAGACCAAAAAGGGTATAGAAAAATGGTAAAAAGGGAGGTTTAAGAGAATATTGTGCGTATTGTGGTCAGTTTGATTTAGGATTTTGGGTTAGGTGGGTCCACACTTGATTTAAAATCTAAAGCAAATTCATCTTTGACCGGCTATGCATCGACAAACTTGTCAAATGAACCGGCATACTTGCGCTTTTACCTTTTCTCACTAGCAAATATGCCCAGTTCACTGTATTTTGGCCGGCTGTTTACCGGCGGTTCGTGAACTAGATCGGTGATCCTTCAGTGGCCCACCGCTTAGGCTCCAATGCTTCGTGTGATTCGTGTTGTATCGCTGACCCACCGACGTCCATGGTTATGCATAGGCAGTTCATCGGAGGGTCCACCGATCAAATGCTCCAAGTCCCAACCTTCTATTTTCATTTAGCTTGAGGTGGCGGTTTGTTCTTCCTCGACTCTGCGATCTACCACCCATCCAAATTCCTCATCAAGCAGGGGTTTTTCCTTCTTTGTTCCTCACTCGTGAGTCTCTACAAAAGCAAAACAACAAAGACATAAAATCAATTAGCTAAACACCTGGGTTACTCTCTCAAGAAGTGCCTTAGTTAACATTGTGGCACGATGTAGATCTTACTCAACACTTTTTTTTGACGGATCATTCTTCGACTCCATCTCCTCCATCTCAAGTCCATTATCCTCATCCTCATTTTGGTAACACCCCCTATTACCTTGCATTCATCGGGAGTTTCAAACTAACCGGCACACCTTGGAATGTGACTTCCTCGCATCCAACTCTGAATTTGAGCTCCCTAGCTCCACATCAACCAATGCTCTACCTGTGGCGAGTAAATGTCTCCCAAAATAATAGGTAACTCCACGTCCATTTCACAATCGAGGCCAAAAAATCAATGGGTAGGATGAACTATCCACCTACTAAGACATCTTCTAATATCCTCACGATTTTTTTATGGAACAATCCATCATGGGAAACCTCATAGATGTAGGCTTTGTGCTTCAAAGTCCCAACTTCCTGAAATTGAGAAGGGGCATTAGATCTATGCTGGCACCAAGATCACATAAAGCTTTTTTGAAATGTGCATAACCCAATTGTGCACGAGATTGTGAATGCTCCGTGGTCTTCCCGCTTGGGGGCAAGGTTGATCATCATCATTGCACTACAGTGGTGCTCGTTTCGCCACTACTTACATCAATCTCCTCTTTCTTCTTTGTCAGTAACTCTTCATAAAATTTGGCATACTCTATACATCCAGAAGAAGGGCATCCATAAGAGGTATATTGATAGACAATTTGCCGAACATATCAATAAACTTGCTAAACCTGGTCATCTTTCTTTTTCTTTAACAACCTTTGTGGATATGGGGGTGGAGCTCTGTTGCATTGTCTTCATAATATCTCGAGGCTTTTTTGTGCCTGCCTGCCTTATTTTCACCGCTTTTTGAGGGAACTTCACTGGTCCTTTCTCACAATCTTCATCTTCAATATGCTCATCACTCTTTGGGTGCTCTGCACCACATCCTCTCGTATTTTGGTACTAGAAGTTAAAGGAGTAACACTCTCTTTAACTTTCACCTTTAATGCCCACTAGCTTACTACCTGTGTGACAATTTCCATGCATTGGCTATCCTTCTTCGGGTTGGCACGGTGTACTAGGGAGTAAATTCTCCATCCAGGGATTCATTTGCGAAGAGAGGTGGTTCACTTGGGCCTCTAAATGCTTTATAGAGGCTGAATGTGTGAACTCAATTCATCGGGAGAGGTTGGACACCTCCCATTTTAATTCTTAACCCCACTATCCGTCGATTGTACCTTTTTAAGACTCTAGCCAATATCTCCTCAATCATGGAGCTACCAACACCCTTACTCTCGGTTGATTCCGGAATGTTCAACTTTAGTCAGTACATATGACTTGAGCTTCGATGGTATCTATCCCCATCTATATTCTGATCTCTATTGCCCTACCTTTTCATTTCTCCCGGCCATCTCAGAATCACGATTCCTCCAACCTTGGGCGCCATGACCTTGATTGGTTCCATGAAACCTGAGCCGAGAACCCCTCATTTGGTTAGTCATATATCGGGCAATCTTCCTCATATCGAGGTAGGGATGACTCTCTCCTTCAAAATGCAATGGGCCTTGCATACCCACGACATTCACACCTTTGCACCTATTCCCATCACATGCTTTGTCACCACCCAATTGTGTCATCAACTTGGCGATATTTTCTTCTTGTACTTCATCCCGCTTGTGCCACTCAACTGCTAATGCACTAGATCCCACATCATGGTTAGACACAGTTGTCTTTCTTGTATGCCAGGTCTATTTGTTTTTGTCATTCAGTCTGGAGAGAGCTTTTGGCCAGCCCATAAGTTTGATCCATAATAGACCCTCCAGCCAAATTGTTGATGGAGTCGAGGGCTCAAAAGAGAGGCTTTGGAGAAGCACTCCATCTGGAAGGCTACGGTTAGGACACAAAGAGATTCCTTTTCGAACCATAGCCATGCTTCCATGCAATGGTTCTCCCAAATTTGCTTGAAATTAGTGATGTCATCCCGCAGTTGTAACATTTCTCGAAGGAGGGAAGAAATGATCCAGGAAAGCTTCGTTAATTCTTGCCAAGATGTGATATATCCCGGAAGGAAGTTCCTCCAGCCACATTGTTGCCTCCCGTTAGTGAGAAAGGAAAGAGTCTCAACCTCGATAGACTCTGACTAATATTTGTAATGTTGAAGGGCGACATATCTCCAAGAAGTTCCTCAAGTGACGATTCGCATCCTCACTTGGTTTTCTCCAAAGAGTCCTTTTCATTTTCACAAATGTAGCATGGTGCTTGTAACATGGAAACACCGCATTCCCTACCATGGGTGGAGGTGAATGGCTCCCGGCACTTCCCGCACCCTCCCGCATCACCGGATTATCATCCTCATGCTCCATGTTGCCTTCTTACAAAGCTATCCCCTGCTTGGGAATGATGACTCACATGGGTGTGATGTCCTAACAAGCATAGCAAACTCACGTCAAATAACCAAGACGCAAATCTGTTTCAAATCAATAATCAACATACGAATAGCATGTGCTAGTCCCTGACAACGGCGCCATTTTTGATAACATCCAAAATATATCCTTCATGCAAAGAATATACACGGTCACTATATCAAAAATGCGAACCCGACGGGTGTCGGGGTTGAATCCTAAAGGACTAGTGGATGATAGTTATGGGAGTGTCGATTGCAAAATTGAATTTAGCTTGCACCACTTAAAAATAACATAGAAATAAACAAGTTGGGGGATATGTCAATGCACAAGAGAATATAAATTTGAATTTGGCTGACTCCCCCCGATATTTAAATCACCAAGGTTTGTTGACAATAATATAAAAGACTAGAGGAGGTAGATGATATGCTAACTAGATAGGGTCATGCTTCGGGTCATCTCACAAGTTCAATTAATGTAAATAATCCTCGGGGAAATGGGTATTCAATGCTTTTCATCTTAATACATACCTCTTGCTAGAGTTTTTCTTTTCAAATCTCTAGACTCAATCAACTCAACCCGATAAGATTTGGAATAATAACTGCACTAATAACTAGCTATTAGCTATTAATTAGGAGTGAGAATGTAATTTTAACTATTTCTTAGCCCAATTTCTCAATCTCTCATCCATACCCACCATTAGATTCTCTCCCAATACCCAATTCTTCTTTACAGAAATAATCAAGTAAGAATAAGTAGACTCACATCAAACTCAACGGATCTTTAATTATATATTGGAGAGAACCTAACAAATTTATACCACTGAACAATGTTAAGATAACTCTAGAAATTCCCACTCTAATCAAGCATTCATCATCGCCCACTTATTCAATGATTTAGCTTACTCATGATTAAGAAATTCAAAAGCACATTCAACAATAGACCTCATTGATTCAATAATAAGAGTAGAAAAATCAAGTTCACAAAATGTCTTCAACAATGACAGTATCTTTTCTTTGAAGAAGAAGAAGTAAAGGAAGCAGTTAAATTTCACCAATAACAATCTCCTCCTTTTTCTTCTCTTCCAAAGGAATGTTCTATAAGCCAAAAAAATTGAAATCTTTTTTTCTACTCGTACTTTTCTAGAATATATGCGTAAAGTAGGGTATCTTCTTTCTCTTTTTCGTGTTGGACCATTTTGCTGCTAAGTAGAGTTTTGGCATCGGCGGAGGTGCCGGCGGTCCGCCGGTTAAAATTCGTGAACCACCGGGTATATTATCTAAGCCATCACTAAACTCTAGTGAACATCACGTTCATTTGGCGTTTAGCCGCCTCAATCCGTGAACCACCGGAAGCTCCTTGCCCTCACTCCAAAGAAATCATATGTGTGAATGGACCGGTGAGTCATCTTTGGCAACTCATGTTTTTCCTGGTGGCATTGTTCCTCAGAGGCAGTGATGATTTGTTATTGACTGGCATCTTACCGATCTTAATCGGTGGACCACCGATTTGTTCTCACTTCCTTCTTTTTGCTCTATTTTTGCTTTTTTCTTAACATTTAGGCATCTGCATACAACAAATGACAAACAGGCATAAAATCCATATAATTAACTCAAAAACTAAGAAAAATCCTCAAGCTTAAGAGCCTAAATGAGTTGGTAAATTATCAACTCATCAATTGTTCCATGCATGTTATGCCTTAGTGAGTTGTAGAACCCGAACAGTGGAGTTTTGATCCTGGGGTGAGCCAGTCCTACAATGGAAGGGTAGTTCAGCGGTGCCTGTAGGTCGCTTTGTTTCCTACCTTAAGTCCAAAAAGATGATCTCCAAGGGTTGCATGCACCATCTGGTTCGAGTTAAGGATGCTACATTCGAGACCCCGACTCTTCAGTCTGTCCCTGTAGTATGTGAGTATTCGAAGGTTTTCCCATATGATCTACCCGAAGTCCCTCCCCAGCAAGATATTGACTTTGGTATTGACCTTATTCCCGATACACAACCGATATCCATTCCTACTTATAGAATGGATCCTTTTGAGCTTAAGGAGTTGAAAGAACAGTTGAAGGATCTCTTAAACAAGGCTTTTCATTAGACCCAACAAGTCCTCGTGGGGTGCACCCATTCTCTTTATTTGAAAGATGGATGTGTCTCTTCATATGTGCATTGACTACCGACAGTTGAACAAGTTTAAAATCACAAAATTAAGTATCCCCTTGATGTGTCATGATTTTACGACACTTTCGATTTTAAAACCAAGAAATTATGAACATTCCAGGTATTTTTATATAGGTATGATGTGTTTTGTGCTTAATGTTGCAGGAAGACAGGTTCGGGAGTGAATCAAGTTGAATTAATGCGAAAATAATCGAAAAGGTAATCAGTTAGGCACTTAACGAGTCGCTGTACAGAGACACGGTACTCCGTTGCTTAAGGCGTGGGCAAAATATGATTTGAAGATGCAAGACAGTGCACTTGATGAGTTGAGGAAATGACTCGTTACACCTGGTAACGAGTCGTGAGGTCAACCGTGAAAGCCGAAAAGAAGATATTTTAACAAAGTGTCTAGTCTAGTTGGAGCGATGCAGACATCACAAGTCATCACATGAAGGAAACGACTCATTGGCAAGACATGGGGACCAAATTTCGTAAGGTGCACTGGAATTTTCGAGGAATGAGACCACGAGGGACCTAATGACTCGTGCTCAGGAATGATTTAGAGTCACATTAGGTGACAAGTTGCCAAGAGATCGGGTCGTTGCTGAGGATGACTCTTTAAGAAAGGAACGACTCCGTCGAGGGCCAAATGAATTGTCACCAAGCCTGTGGCCACTGCCGACCTGTTTCCAGTTTTTAGTTAGGAAATGGATTTCTTGGTACTATAAATACACAGTTTAGGTTTATTTTTGAGAGGATTCTGAATGATTTTATCGACGATTCTAGAGTAATTGAGAGTGTCGACTTTATTAGTTTTCAACTATAATCTTGGTATTAATCAATTGTTCTTGATTAAAGAAACAAAAGAAACATTGAAGTTTTATTCATCTATTGTGGAGTTGTTAATCAATCTATGTGGTTTTTATTCTACAATAAATTATAAGTTGCAATTATGATTTCTTCAATATTTTATGACTGCGATAATATAAGTATTTATAGCTAAAACCATAAACTAGGTTTGTGTGAACCAAGATGAATTAACATACATAGGTAAAAACACTTAGTGATTCTTGAACGGGGTTTTATGCATGCATTATTTTTCCCTTCGCTTTGGTTGATTCTTGATGGTTGCAAACGTTAGGACTTTCCTTATTCTTACTTACCGCATCAACGAGGTAATGAATGGAAAAGGGATTAATAATGGAGATTTGAGCCTATCTTACCCTCATCTAATAGCTTGAACTTGTCCATGGATAGCAAACTGATATTAAGGGTAAGGGTCAATTAAAGTACACCCGCATACAGATCAAGTTGCATGGTGATAATCATCTAGATATGGACCAACCATTTAGGTGAACCTAACTTACCCATATTGCATGTTGAACACCAGAATAGATCACTAGTGTATGTTTTTATGGTTATGAAATCTTGGAACACAATCCTAGTCAAATCGTTAATTGAATACAAAAACTGAATTTGATTCTAGCCTTCAGCAATTTTAATTTGTTTATTATTCTATAATTTTCCTCCTTTGGAAATAAGTAACTCAATAGTAATAGTTATTTGCATTAACTTAAGTTCTTACCATATTTTATGTGGGATCGACCTCAACCTTTGTTGGGTTCTATATTTGACAATTGACCGCTTATATCTCAGTTGCAAGGTGTAATTTGGGCGACATCAAATTTGGCGCAGTTGCCAGGAGGGATACTTGTGCATTCTCAGCTTTGCCGAACATAACCCTAGAGGTTGCTTTTGCCAGATATCTTTTCCTCGGGTGTTCCATATCTAGTAGAACCGACATGTTTAGGATTTTATTTTCTATGTTTTTGTGTCAGGTTGGAAGAAACTAGGAAAACTAAAAGCAGTCAAGAGATGAAATTGTTGAAAATAACTGTTGTTGATAATTTGATACAATTCCTCCAAAAATTTTGTATATGTATATGTGAAAGTTGAAAAGTATGACCTTTCGAATCTTTGTAATGGCATTAAAACTGTGAACTTGTTTATCATTGTATGGCTATACCTGAACTAGCAATTGGTAGAAGTGATGATGTTGACCTGTGCTATGTATGAAGTGAGTTTTAACAGCTGAATTCAGTTGTATGTGTCAATCTAGAACTATCCCGGCCGCCTATACGAAGATAGAAGATAGAAACTAGAAAAGGATCATAGGCCGTTTGAGATTTATGAGTCCACTTTGGCCTCAAAAGACCTACCAAAAGTGAATAAAATCCCTTGATCCAAATTTTTAAGCTTAAATTGACCGTTTCTTTTGTTTACACCAATTCACCCGCCTAATTTTATTATGAATGAAAACCTGTTTTGGCCCCGGTCCCTCCTTGACATTGTGAACTTCAACTCCGGAAAATTGCCTGCTGAGGTGGCTATTATAGGGGTGATAAGAAGAGTCGGGTAGAAAGAAAGTTGGGTAATAAAAAAAGGAAAAGAGCGGGTGTGGTATGCATGAGGAAAATAAAAAATAAAAATTAATGTCAAAAAGCAAGAAAAGTGCAAGTAGAAAAATAATGTGTGACATCAATGAGTGTGAATAAAAAGAATCCGCATCTGTAGTTGCAAAAGCAAAGAAAAAGAAGCAAGAAGGGAAAAAGGGAGAAAAAATAGAAATAAAGGTGAAAAGTGAAGTCAAGAGGCGTAGTGCCAAGGAGGGTTGAGCTACTAATTCCATATGTACCATATCAAACCCGAGCCTACGTTACAAGCCTAGAAAGTCCTATAGTGATCCTTGCTACTTGTTCGAAAATCGAGGTATTGAAAGTAAAGGCAAGCCTTTGGTATTGTATGCAATACCTTTGAATTTCTTTGTGAGAGAAGGTTGATCTTACCTAGTCCCAAGAGAAATATATTGAGATAATCATATACAAATGTGTGAGTGTGGGACTTCTTTTGAGGTGGAAAGCATTTGGTTAACAAAATCGTTTACAAATTGTCCGAGTTAGTGTTATAGATTTTAAAGTGGGTTGCAGTGTGATAGTATTTTTCCATGTTTTGATTCCTTTGTGTTATAGTTGGTAATTTTGTACATGCTTAGTGATTTGATTTGATATGATGAGGGAGGGGTTAGAAAATTTGATTTTGATGTGTAAGAGTGACTCATTGCAAGTTTCCTAGAGTTCTTTGATTGAAGTTGAAGTAGTTTAGATTGTTTTGTTTTATTTTATTTTTGCTTGAGGACATGAAAAAGTTATAAGTTGAGGGTGTTGATGATCCATGATTTTACGACACTTTCGACGCTTAAAACCAAGAAATTATGCACATTCTGGGTATGTTTATATAGGTATGATGTGTTTTGTGCTTAATGTTGGCAGAAGATAGGTTCGAGTAATTGGTTGATTAAAGCTAAAATAACTGAAAAGGTAACTGCAAAAAGGCACTTAACGAAAGATCAATGATAAGAAGGCAGCAGATCTGTTGCTGGTGGCAAAAGATGGATTTGGAAGATGCAAGACAGCACTTGACGAGCTGAGGAATGACTCATTACTCTTGGTAAAGAGTCGAGGTCAACCGTGAAAGCCGAAAGAAGAAATTTTTAACACAAAGGATTCAGTGTAGTTGACGACAGACATCACGAGTCGTCACATGAAGGAATGACTCGTTGGTAGATCACTGGGACCAATTGTAAGGTGCACTGGAATTTCGAGAATGAGACCACGAGAGACCTATCGACTCGGTGGCTTAGGCACGATGAGTTGTTAGGTGACCCAAGGCCAAGACTGGGCATTGCTGCAGATGACTGTTTTAAGCAAGGAATGACTCAAGTTAGGAGGGCCAAACGAATCGTCACTAAGCCCTTTGCCACCGCCGACCCGGTTTCCAGTTTTAATTAGGAAAAGGATTTCTTGGTACTATAAATACACAAAGCTTAGGTTTATTTTTGAGAGGGGATTCCGAGGAGGATTCGTAATGATTTTTCAGAAAAATTCTAGAGTAATTGAGAGTGTCGACTTTATTAGTTTTCAACTATAATCTTGGTATTGATCAATTTTTCTTGATTCAAGAAACAAAAGAAACATTGAAGTTTTATTCATCTATTGTGGAGTTGTTATTCAATCTACGTAGTTCTTATTCTACAATAAATTGTAAGTTGCAATTATGATTTCTTCAATATTTTGTGATTGCAATAATACAAGTATGAGTAGCTAAACCAATAAAATAGGTTTGTGGGAACAAAGATGAATTAACACACATAGGTAAAAACACTTAGTGTTTCTTGAACGGGTGTTTTATGCATGCATTGTTTTTTCCTTCATTTTGATTGATTATTGACATTTGCAAACGCTAGGACTTTGCCTTATTCTTACATAAAGGACCAAGAGGTAATGAATGGGAAAATGGATTAACAATGGGATTTGAGGCTATCAACCTCATCTAATAGCGCTTGAACTTGTCCGGGATAGCTAATCCGATATTAAGGGTAAGGGTCAACAAAGTACACTCATATAATGACCAAGTTGCATGGTGTTAATAATCTAGATATGGGATCAACCATTTAGGTAGGAACCTAATTACCAATATTGGCGCGTTGAACACCAGAATAGATCACTAGTGTATAAGCCTTGCGGTTATGAAATCTTGGGGAACACAATCCTGGGGTCAAATCGTTAATTGAATACAAACGGAATTTGATTCTAGCATTCAACTATTTTACTTTGTTTATTATTCTATATTTTTCCTCCTTTGGAAATAAGTAACTCAATTGTAATAGTTATTCTCATTAGCTTAATTTCTTACCATATTCCCTGTGGGATCGACCTCAACCTTGTTGGGTTCTATATTTGACAATCGACCGCTTATATCTCAATTGCGAGGTGTAATTTGGGCGACATCACCCCCCTCCTTAGAATTGATGACTTATTTGACCAACTTCGTGGTGCTAAGTGCTTCATAAACATAGATCTTAGATGCGAGTATCATCAGCTCAGAGTTAGGGAGAGTGACATTCGGAAGACAACTTTTCGGACTTGATATGGTCACTATGAGTTTTTAGTTATGTCTTTTGGACTAAAAAAAATGCTCCTGTAGCTTTTATGGACTTGATGAATGGGTGTTCAAGCCATATTTTGACTTGTTCGTGATTATCTTCATAGAAGACATCCTCCTATACTCTAGGACTGAGGAGGAGCATGCTGTTCACTTGAGGATCGTGCTGTGATTCTCAAGGATCGCCAGCTATTTGCTAAATTCAGCAAGTGTGAGTTTTGGGTAGATTCGTACATTTTTGGGTCAGTGTGGTATCATGAGGGTTGTAGGTGGACTCTCAAATGATAGAGGCAATGAAGAATTGGCATAGGACTCATGCTAATCCTTCGGATATCAGGAGCTTCTTAAGTTTAGTTGGCTATTACAGGGGTTCATTAAAGGATTCTTCATCTCCATTGCAGCACCGTTGAGTAAATTAACCCACAAGAAGGTCAAATTTCAGCACGGATGCCTCGTGAGAAGAGTTTTTAGGAGCCGGGGAGTCGACTCACTTCATCCCCAGTATTGACCTTACCAGAGGGCATGGATGGATTTTTTATATATTGTGATGCCTCTAGGGTTGGTCTTGGTTGTGTTTTGATACATCATTATAAGGTCATTGCGAATACCTCTTAGACAAACCTTTAAGACTCATGAGAAGAACAAATTACCTGATGCATGATCTAGAATTGGTAGAGGTGGTGTCGCATTGAAGATTTGGAGACACTATTTGTATGGGGTCCATGTGGATGTGTTCACGGACCACAAGAGCCTACAGTATATGTTCACCTAGAAGGATTTGAATCTCGTGCCAATGAATATGTGGTTAGAGTTGCTAAAGGACTATGATAGGAGTGTCCTTTATCATCGGGGCAAGGCCAATGTAGTGGGGGATGCCCTTAGCAGGCTGTCCATGGAGAGTATTTCTCATGTGGAAGATGGAAGGAAAATTTGGTGAAGGATGTGCATCGGCTTGCACGATTAGGGGTTCATCTTGTTGATTCAATAGTCAATGGTATCATTGTTTAGAATGGTTTAGAATCTTCTTTGGTGACTGAGGTCAAGGCGAGGTAAGATGCGGATCCTATTTTGGCAGGAAAGAAAATGTTCAAAATCAAAAGGTGGAGGTATTTTCTAAGGGGGAGATGATGTACTTCAATATTAGGGTTGTTTATGTGATCCGGGTGTCAATGATTTGAGAGAAAGACGTTGCATGAAGCTCATGGTTCTTGATATTTTATAAATCCAGGTGACACCAAGATGTAGTGTGACCTACGGGAAGTCTATTGGTGGGAATGACATAAAAGGATATAGCATAATTTGTGACTAAATGTCCGAACTGGCTACAGTGAAAGTGGAGCATCGCAGGCCGGGAGGCATGCTACAAGACATTAGTATCCCCACTTGGAAGTAGAAAATATCAATATGAACTTTATCACAGGGTTGGCTCGCACTTGCAGATAGTATAACTCTATATGGGTGGTGGTAGACAAAGGACTAAGGTAGCTCATTTCCTACCGGAAGGTCAAAACTACCGATTCAGCCTAAGGACTATGCTACATTATATATATGAGAGTTAGTTCGGCTTGTGGCTGGAATTTACCTTTTCCATCATTTCAGATAGAGGTACTCAGATCACCTCGCATTTCTGGGAGTCTTTTCGTATAGACTTGGTACTCAGGTCAAGCTCAGGACAACTTTTCACTTGCAGAAAGATGGCCAAGCCGAATGCACTATCTGCATAATTTCGAGGATATGTTGGAGAACATGTTTGATAGATATCAAAGGTAGTGGGATCATCATTTACCACTCATTGAGTTTTCTTACAACAATAGTTACCACTATATCATCTATATGGCTCCATTTGAAGCTCTTTATGAGCGGGGGTGTGTAGATCTCCCTATCGTGATTGGTTTGAGGCAAAGCGGTTACATTGTTAGGCCGATTCAGTTTATGAGGCCACGAAGAAAGTTTAGCTTATAAGGAAAGGCTAAAAATAGCTTAGAGTCGTCAAAAGTCATATGTAGATGTTAGGTAGAGAGAACTTGAGTTTGAAGTTGATTAGGTATTCTTGAAGGTGTCTCTCATGAAGGGGGTGATGAGGTTCGGAGCAGAAAGGGAAGCTCATTCCTAATATAGGCCTATACAGATTTTGAGATATATTGGCGAGGTGGCCATAAGTTGAGTTAATAACGGAGTTAATGTCAGTGCATCTTGTTTTCCATATATCACTATGGAAGAAGTGTATTGATGATTGTACTTTTGCTAGTTCGAGTGGAGAGAACAGGTGTGAAGGATGGCCTTTGTGGCTTCATGAGGTGGTGCGCCTTGAGATCCTGGATCTCAGGTTTGGAAGTTGAGGAACTAAGCAGGAAGTAGCTTCAGTGAAAGTCTTGGGGAGGAATCAGCTCGTTGAGGAGCCATGGGAAGTCGAAGCAGATATGATGGCTAGGTACTCCGCATTTATTCTCTTCAAATTCCGCTCCAACATGAGGTATCGCTTACTCTCTAATACTTTATTCAGTTTCATGTCAAGTTCATGTCTCACAGTTCCTTTCATGTTCTAGCATCCATGTATGAGTTATCAATTCAGTTCAGTCATGTATATATCCAGAGTCAGTCACTTCATTAGTTTTTCACCTTCAATTGTTCCGCTTTGGGATTGCAGTTCTTTCCTAGCCCTAGTATGCTTAGTTTACATTTGAGGAAGAATGTTACCAAGGAGGAGATATTGTAATACCCTGTAAAATCCTCAAGATCAAACCCGAGAGTGCAGCCAGAGAAAGTAGGAAAATTAGCACCAGTTCACAAGACGACTCATCAGTGACTTGTCGTAGTCACCCGATGGATCGTTGAGTGACTAATTAAAGGGAGAGCTGCTTGCAAGGAGTCTATGATAGGGGGTCACCATGGATGGTGTGAAGACTCATTATATAACCCTATGAATCATTAGTGTGCCCAAGTAGTTGCTGAGAAAGTTGCGCATCAGGTGGACCCAACAAAGCTACGAAATGAGTCGTGGTGTCATTTCATGACTCGTCAAGTGAGTCATTGTTAGGATGGCTGAGAATGAAGGATGGAATTTCTAGTGGTGACAATGAGAGGGGAAACTAGTTATACGCTGAGTAATGATTCGGCCGCCTCCTCGTTAGGACCGGGCAAGGTTCATTTTTCCGTGAAAAATCAATAAGGCCATTTTTATAATTTCTAAGTTCTAAGCCCTAAACTACATATTTTTAAGCTCATAGAGGATTTAAGAGGTTTTAACCTTTCTAAACCATCCTCCCTCCATGCATGCAAGACTAAGACTCCTCCATTGAAGATTGCTTTAGAATTCTTTTCAAGTTCTTCTTCAAATCTCTTGGGCTCTCAAAAACAAGTGTCGATTCAATTCTGTACCTGTGTATGTAGGTTATGAATGAGAATTATAACTTGTAAAATTCAACGCACATATTGAACGGTTCTGATGTTGGAGTGGCTTGCATGTATTTAGTGGCAGTACATTTACAGAAAAGGCTAAATCTGATTTATGGAATCTGTTCTAACCATCGCGGAAGGAGCCGGCGTATTCTACCGCGATGGCAGCGTGTCAGCGGAGGTGGGGCCTCCGCGTTGGCTCCGTGACACGTTGGGCCTGTCCAGACCCAAGTATATAAAGCCCAAACTTCGGTTTTTAATTGATTAAATCATTAGATAATTTCCAAAGTAAAACCGTGAGAGAACAGAGGAAGCACGCAAAGTAATTATAATATTCGCTCACATTACGCTGTCAAACGTAGTCCAAACTAAATTAACCTCAGATACCGAGGTATTTAGCAAAGAAGTGCCATCTCCCCATGTGGATTTTCAAAGCTTCTCGCGAAATTCGCCGACAAATCGTCGAGCTACCCAGCTAAGGTAAGTGGAATTGCTCCAAATTAGTGTCAATGTACCCTAACCTAAAGTGAATACTTTTCTCCCTTCTGGAATTTCGAAAAATAGCAAGTTTTCGACCGTCTTTTCGATAAGCCTAAGTTTAGGCTATAAATATATCGGAAGTGACGTTATCTTTTAGAATATTGATGTATTTAGTATTAATTGACGATAAGGGGGAATGCAAAGCTGGGAGAAGAATGAGTAATCGACCAAGCTTCATCCGATAGTCGGATAACCCGAGGTTAAGGTATGTAAAGCCAGTTTCTTCGTCAAGTTAGTAGCTTTATCCTTTTATATCATAGTGTCAGAATCCGTAAATGTTAACTCCCGGAGTTGAAATGTTGAGTATTGGGAAAGTGTGTCTGGTAAGTCTCGCTCTATGTTGTTATATCGTATCACCCGAAAGATAGTAAATCAAGTGCGCCAAACGCGAGTTGTGGCATTCCAGACTCAAGATAGCCGTGATGTGACAGTGTAAGCATGTTTTAGAATAATATGATACATAATTAGAATACGAGTAAGTAAAGTAAAATCGTATTGCATGTATAGTAACTTGGCTGGGCGTATTTAGCCATATACAACAAGATAGCATTTGGCTACAGATTAGCCATACGCATGTGTATAGTATCTTGGCCAAGCAGATTAGCCATATAGACAGATGATATCTTGGCTGTGACAGTTTACAATGTAAAGATGATATCTTGGCTACATTAGCTATGTAGTAAGATAAAGATCACAGATTCGTATATAAACACAAAGATTTGGATCGTATAAACACGTAAAAGATCAATAAGAAATCAGAATTCAGATAGTATTTTTCAGCTAAACATGCTTGCTTATATATGTGCTTATTGTTTGTTGAGACTTGGTTGTGTCATGAGGGCACCTTGTTGAGCGTCATTTCCACCCCCGGTTGTAACGTGTCGCCCACTCGAGCGGGTGGGCTTCCTTTACGTCACCCAAGGAGTGGCATGTCGTCCCCGTTAATGAAAGATGGGATGAAGCTTTCCTGTATGGTCAGGCTGATCAGCATTACTAAGGGCTGCAAAGCCCCCCGTTGTGCGCTAGCGCCTGTGGAGCAAGGTGCATGCATTCTCAAGCTACGCTACGTATACGCATAGAGTCCTCCGAATCCCGAGTCGCCGATTGGAGGGCGATATAGAGGCTTCATCACAACCCTTCGCAGTCCCTCACATCAGAGCCGCTGGGCAATGACACTCGCCTCCAATAGCTCCTGTACCTTCGCCACGACTGCAGTTCGTAGCGCCGTAGTTTTATTGGCACAAATGATGCACACGCGCCGTGCCACTTGTAGCAAGAGCCTTCGTGGGTCGTGCGCCTCCTGTGGTCAGTGGAGTTTCCGGCACTGGTCCCCTGCTTCAGTTCACAGGGTCAGATCAGGCAAGAGGACCCCGTGACATTTAGACGTATGCAGAGAATTTTTCGGGTTATGCATGACCCTTCGTAATCGCTTGAGCTGGCAAAGTTGTTTCAAGGCAGGACATAGCTGTACTATGGTACGAGAGTTTGGAAAGGTCTCGAGGGAGAGATGTTTCCCTTCTCCCTGAGCGACTGCATTTTCCCGAGGCCTTCCCCGACCGCTACTTTCCATGAGATCCGATAGGCTCCTGGGAGTGATCGGGCTTTTTGCATTTGGACAAGGGGCGAGGAGTGTACGAGAACAGGCTGGCGCCTTGACTCCATAGCCCGCTATGCTTCTCGCCTTTTGTCGCATACTATGCCGTCTAGAGTTCACAGATTTATTATGGGTCTCAAACCCGAATATATTGAAGCATGCATGACGGCTACGTTGAGAGAGGATATGGATATTGCCCGAGTAATGTACCTTTGCTCGTAATTCATTGAGGGCCTTAGATGTGCGCAACAGGTAGTAGACAAAGACGAATCGTGAACAAGCGCGCAGACAAATCAGATGATATGTAGGGAGTGTCTCGTAGAGGACCCAGCCCCGATTGTCGACAGACCCCTAGACCCCCACTCCACCACAGCAGCAGTAGCGAGGTAGATTTTCTCGGGCCGAGGCGCCGCAGCTTGGTGGCGCTGAATGATTCCCCCGCAGAGACGGGGAGAGTGCAGCAGATTTACACCCCCACCCTGCCCTAATTGCAACCGACCTCAAACCGGAAAGCTAGAATATGGCTTTCAGATGTTTTCATTTGCGCGTGAGGGCCATCGGATGAGAGATTGTCCTATTAGGGGCAAGAAAACAGAGATAGTCGTGACAAAGGGGATCCGCAGTATTACGAGCCGCAAAGAGCCTTCCTGCTGGCAGGGCATAGGCCCCCTCAGGCCCAGCAGGCAGATGCCGAGGTAGATCAGGAGCCTCCTAGTCAGTACGGCTCAAGTCGTACTTATTCACTACCAGTGAGGAGGACTCGCAGGAAGTGCCACTGCATAGTAATGCAAGATGATGACTATCTGTTCATCCCCTGCTTATGTACCGATTGATCCAGGATCCACTTGTCATATTTTACCCCATTTATGGCTCGGAAGTTTAATGTCGCACTGCAGTTCTTACAAAGAACCCTTTTCAAGATCCACTCGTCGGTGACTCTATTATAGCTGTGCGAATTTATCGAGGGTGTACGGTAGAGATTGCCGATCACTGCATCACAAGAGATCTGGCAGCTATAAATGATTGATTTCTGATGCCATAATGGGTATGGATTGGTTAGGGTGCCGCATATGCCAATGTAGAATGTTGACCAAAACGGGTCCGATCTCCACTTTCCGGATAGCAAGCAGCGGGAGGGAAAGGCAAGTAAAGCTTACGCCAAAAAGGTAGGTTTATTTCCTAATTTTAGGCGAGGAAATTGGCTAAATCTGGAGTGGATGCGTATTTACCACTCCAGTCGTGGTTCAGGGATGTTCGGTAGAGTCTCCGACACTCCAGTCCTGCTCCGGTGGTGAACGAATTCCCGATGTGTTTCCTGTGATGAGTTACTCGGTATTCCCCCCAAAGGGAAATAGATTTTGCTATCGACTTGTTACTGTGCACTCAAACCATCAATTCCTCCCTATCGTATGGCTCCCAACTCAGAGAGTTAAAGGAGCAATTGAAAGATTTGCTAGATAAAGATGTCATCAGGCCGAGTACCCACCGTGGAGTGCGCCGCTCTATTTGTGAGAAAGAAAGATGGCTCACTCCGTATGTGCAAAGATTATCTACAACCGAATAAAGTTACAATAAAGAATAAGTACCCACTTCCCAGAATAGATGATTTGTTTGACCAGTTATAGGGGGCCGCATACTTCTCCAGATTGACTTGCGGTCCGGATATCATCGTTCCGAGTTCGTGAAAGAGACATTCCCAAACTGCTTAGGACCCGATATGGACACTTTGAATTTCTAGTTATGTCTCGGGCTGACGAATGCCCTGCGTAAATATTTATGGACCTGATGAATACTATTTTCAAACCATACCTCGACCTGTTCATGATAGTGTTTATTGATGATATTCGGTGTATTCTCGCTCTGGAAGCAGATCACCGTGCTCATTTACTGACAAAGGCCTGCATTCTCAAGGACCGCCGCTATATGCTAAGTTCTCCAAGTGTGAAATTTTAGCTTAACTTAGTAGCCTTTGGGGCATATTGTGTCGGATGCTGGTATACAAATTGACACACATTTCTTGGTGAAAATAGAAGCGATGCCAAGATATGGCCCAAACCTACCACTCCCACTGAAGTCCGCAGTTTTCGGCTAGCGGGATATTACAGAGATTTGTTGAAAGGTTCTCTAATATAGCAGCACCTCTGACCAAACTGACGCAGAAAGCAGTAAATTTCAGTGGACAGAGGCATGCGAGCAAAGCTTCCAGGAATTGAAAGATAGATTAACCTCCACCCCAAAGGTTAGGCATTGGCTTTAAGGTACAGTATAGTTATCTGCAAGATATTGCAAACGCATCGTAGTTAAGGTTGTGTGTTGATGTGCAGCATGGTAAGGTGATTGCATATGCTTTGCATGTACTGAGGAAACACGAAAAGAATTACCCTACCCATGACCTGGAGTTAGCCGCAGTAATCCACTCCTTAAAGATATAGAGACATTACTTGTATGGCGTCCATGTGATATTTTCTGGCGCATCATAAGAGCCTACGTATATCTTCACCCAGAGGGAGTTGGAACTGCGACAGCACGCCGGTTGGAGTTGTTAAAGGATTATGATGGATATTCTCGTATCATCCGGGAAAAGCCAATGTAGTAGCAGATGCTCACTGTAAGTCGAGGAGAGTTTGGCGTATTTGTAGCCCTCGAAAGCAAAGGAATTGGCCGAAGGAGATGGCATCGCTAGCCAGCCTAGCCAAGCCGTAGCAGAAACAGAGGATAATAGAGCGGTAATCCGTGGAACACTTCTCTGCCGTGTCATCATTAGTTGTGGAAGTGAAAGAACGGAAATATGAAGATCCCGACTGTCCACTTTATGACGTATTCGCAGGAAAAGCCAATAGATTTTGCATAATGCAGGATGGAGTGTTGCTTTGTAAAGGCCGTCTCGTGTTCCAGATGTTTCAGGACTCCACCAGCAGATTATGAACGAGGTACATTACGCCCGCTATTCTCTTCACCCCGGCGCGATAAAAATGTACCATGATGTCAAAAAGAACTACCGTGACTGTGCATGGAAAAGAGAAATTGCCGAATTTGTAGCCCAGTTAAGCTCTAACGGCCAATGTGTCAAAGCAAGTAACACCAGAAACCGTGCGGGTTAACTAGACATAGCTGTGCTTCTCTGGAAATAGGAAGCAGTGAATATGGATTTTGGGGTGGTAGGATTACCCTGCACTGTGACATAGACACGATTCTATATGGGTGATAGTAGACAAATTGACAAAAGCAGCTCACTTCCTTCCAAAGGAAAACTACTTTCGGCCGAAGATTGCTGAGTTGTATATCGGTGAGAAATAGTCAGATTACACGGAGTGCCAGTATCTATTATCTCTAACAGAGGAGTGCAGTTGCATGGCCAGATTTTTTGGCAGTCGTTTCAGAGACCGTAAGAGATTAATTTGAGCACAACATTCCACCTCCTCGCACATGGACAAGCCGAACGCACTATTCAGACGTCCGAGGACATGCGGGCGTGTGTGCTAGATTTTGGTGGTAGCTGATGAGCATTTGCCTCTAATCGAATTGCTTATAATAATAGCTATCACTCAGCTATCCGTATGGCCCCTTTCGAGGCATTATATGGGCGAAATGCGATCGCCGGCTGGCTGGTTTGAAGTAGGAGAATTGGCGTTGATTGGGCCAGACATTATTCAACAGTTAGAGGAGAAGGTAAAGCTTTCAGAGAACGCCTACTGACTGCACAGAGCTGCCAGAAATCATATGCAGATGTGCCTCACGTAGACATGGAGTTTGGATGTGAATGATTGGGTATTTCGAAATACCTCCGGCGTGAAAGGGTGTGATGATATTTGGCAAGAAAGGTAAGCTCACGTCCAAGATTTGCTGGGCCTCTATCAGATTCGTCGAAAGATAGGCCGAGGGCATATGAGCTGAACTTGCCTCCAGAACTAGAATTCGTCCATCCGGTCTTTCATGTATCTATGCTGAGAAAATGCATAGGAGACCCACTCGTGAAGTCCTACCCGTGATATCCGTGTTACGTAAGAGCTGGCCTACGAAGAGGTTCCAGTAGCTATCTTAGACAGACAGATCCGTAGATTGAGAACCAAAGATATTGCGTCTGTCAAAGTACTGAGGCATAACAGGAACCGAGAGGAGATGACGTGGGAGGCGGAGGAAGATATGAAAATCGCATATCCTCACTTATTCCAAGCCTAGTCAAAGACAAGTATGCTAGTATTATTATCTATGCAGTATTTTGGAGTTTGTATATGTATAAATGAAAAAGATCGATTTTTAGCTATCACATGAATCCTATAGTATTGTGTGGAGTACCCGTATTGGACTTTTCTGTGTTTCAGTTTTTTGGATAGTCCATATTGGCTGTGGAAACCGCCAAAGTTTTCCTAGAAATAAGTTGGGTAAGTTGAGAAGTCCTCTAGATACAGCCATTCGAGGTAGAATGTTCTTAAGGGGGAGGGAGAATGTTACACCTCGTAAATTCCCGGTACATAGATGGCCCATTTGCGTGTTGGTTAAGCGAATTTGGAAGCCATACGTATTACGTATAGGATTCCTCCCACTGCACACGGTTATTTATATCTGAGGCTATGGCCCGAGCCGAGACCTGTGGGGCCGGCAGAGAGGTGCTCCTAGTTAGTAGATGAGTGGAGTGACTTATTTTTTGGCTGGTTTTTGACCCGGATAGGGGTATATAGATTGTTTGCTTGCTTGGCGCCATCCGTCTTATGGGGTTGGTATTGTCTCTTGCTTGCTATATGTATATCTATTTATATTCTATATACTAGTTCATAGACAAGCGTGCCGCCGCGTCTACAGGTACGCTCCCTGTGTCTCTATCACAAAGACAGTAAAGCCTGATCTGGGCCATACGCCCCATGTATTCGGCTATTTCCTCGCTATTAAACATGCTCGCTATTTATGTGCTTATTATTCAAATTTGTATTCATTGCTTTGCGCTACTCGCACTAACGGTACCGACGCCTATTGGGGCGCTGCATTACTTGCCTACAGGTACTCATAGACGAGGAGACGATCCCTCATGATTCCAGCGCCTATAGAGTCACGCCTCCCCGTCATCCGAGCCCATATCCAACAGGTAGCTCTTTTTTTTCTTTTATTATACAAGAGGGCAGGCCGTGGCCCCGCTCCCGATCATTTCTATCATTGGCTCATAGAGGCTTGCAGATTGTATATATTTATCTCCCTGTGGTCAGTTGAGCCGGTCGTGTGAGGCCGTGCATTGTGTTCATTGTTTAGTATTATTGATCATGTCGGCCGTGTGGGGCCATAGTCCGAAGCAGTGGTGACCTTATCGGTCACGTAGTTATTCGGCAAGATTCTCTCTGCTGAGTCTTGTAGATGACTAGACAGCATGGTGGCCTTGTCGGCCCGCATAGGTTCCTTGTTATGAGTATGTTTCTGGTTAGCTGTTGTTACATGCACAGTGGCTATAGGCCCAAGCCGGGCCGGGAGGCCGATTTACACTCGTTGTATAGCCCGTCGTTTCCGTAAATCTCGAGATGTAGCCAGCTGTGCACCAGATGTGCTTAGGCTCACTCAGTTAGCAGTCCAGGTCAAACTAGGGCACCAGGTGCTACTCATACCCCCCAAGGCGGCGTGACAAGAATTTCTTTAACTCTCATTCCCAAATTTTCCCTCAAGTCTATGATTTAAAGTGTAAATTTAAGTTACGATCTTATGGAGTTTTAGCCTCAATTTTTATGAAAATTTCTCTATAATTTAAGTTTATGGGTTAGTTCCCGTAATGTTCCAAGGTACGTTTTAATATTCATGGGTAGATTTTATATCTATTTTGATTTTAAATTTGTGATTTCAAGTTTAGAAATTTACGCCCAATTATGCAACTTCATGAATAAGTCAAGTTTATGATTTTGATTTCAAGTGACGAGGTATCCAATATATATGAATGTTAAGTAGATTACCATGTATGAATATGCTACGCCCTCCTCCTTCACCCATTACAAAAACTGTGTTCCTGATCAATCGTGAGCCTAGGCGCATCTCGGTGCCCGGCTAGCTCTATCTCAGATTTTTGGAAACAACGGGCTATATGTAACGGCTGTAAATACAGCTCTCCCGGCCGACTGGGCCTATAGCCACCTGTGAATATAATGACAGCTAAATTGCAGACATGCTTATAACGGGGAAACCTATGCGGGCCGACAAGGCCACCATGCCGTCTAGTCATCCGGTGATTCAACATAAAAGAGTACTGTACAACTACGTGACCGACAAGGTCACGACTACTATCAGACTATGGCCCCACACGGCCAACACAATCGTAAAAGTCGCTAAATAACTCAACAAAACGCACGGCCTCGCATTTAATCGCTTTATATACTTGCTGGGACAGCCCAACGTGTCACGGAGCCAACGCGGAGGCCCCACTCCGTGACACGCTACCATCGCGGAGGGGCTCGCCGGCTGCGATGGTCTGAGCAGGTTTCTCTCGTCCGATCTTTTCCAGGCCTTTTCTGTAGTGCATGTATGGCTTTCAAATACGCTTAACCAACACGCGAATAGGCCATCTATGTGTCGGGAATCTTACGGGGTGTAACATGCTCCCCCTTAAGAACATTCATCCTCGAATGTAAAGTTCTATCTAGAGGACTTCTCAACTAACTCAACTTGTTTCTAGAAAAGTTTCGGTAGAGTTTCCCTGTAATATGGACTATCTCAAAACCTGAAATACAGAAAAGTCCAATACGTCTCCACACAAAACTATAGGATTCAGTGATAGCCAAAAATCGATCTTTTCATTTATAAAGCAGAGATATGCAATCTATAAGATACTGCATAGGTGATAATACTAGCATACACTACACCGACTAGGCTTGGAATAAGTGAGGATATCTAGATTTTATATCTTCCTCCGCCTCCCAAGTCATCTCTTCGGTTCCCTCCGTTACGCCACGCACTTTGACAGACGCAATATCTTTGGTCCTCAATCTACGAATCAGCTCTGGTCTAGGATACTATTAGAACCTCTTCATAGGCCACTCTTCGTTACCTCGGATATCCCGGATCGACTGCTCGGGATGGGTCTCCTATGCATTTCCTTAGCATAGATACATGAAAGCATCGGATGGACTATCTCCAACTCGACAAGTTCAACTCATATGCCACTCGGCCTATCTTTCGACGAACTCGATAAGGCCCAACAAATCTTGGACTCCAGCTTACCTTCTTGCCGAATCTCATCACCCCTTTTCATCGTAGATACCTTCGAAATACCTGAAATATTCAGCATCACTCCAGTCTCGCGCCGCACATCAACATACATTTCGGCGGCCTGGGCACGTAGGCGTTCTGGGATAAGCTTTACCTTCCTCTCGACCGTTGAATAACGCCTGGCCCAATCACGCCGATTTTCCCACTTCAAACCACCTAACCGGCGATCTATATTTTTGCCCGTATAATGCCTCGAAGGGCGCCATCTAAATAGCTGAATGATAGCTATTATTATAAGCAAACTCAATCAATGGCAAATGCTCATCCCAAATACCTTAAAATCTAGTACACACGCCCGTAGCATGTCCTCAGCGTCCGAATAGTGCGTTCGGGCTTGTCCATCTGTCTAAGGGTGGAATGCTGTGCTCAAGTTAATCTGTGTACCTGCACTCAAACGACTTCCAAAATCTAGTCAGAACCGTGCTCCTCTGTCGTAGATAATAGATACCGGCACTCCTGTAATCTAACTCAAGCTTCTTCCGATATACAATTCCGGCATAATCTTTCATGGGCCGAGAAAGTAGTTTCACGGCAGGAATTGAGCCGATTTGTCAACCTGTCAACTATCACCCATATAAAATCGTGTCTATGTCTGGTACGGGTAATCTTTGCCACAAAATCCATATTCACCGTTCCCATTTCCAAAGAGGCACAGCTATGTCCCGAGTTAACCCGCCCCGGTTTCTGGTGTTCCAAGGGCTTTACCCGTCGGGCGCTAGGGACACTAGGCTGGGCAAATTCGGTAATTTCCCTTTTCATACCTGGTCACCAAAATAGTTCTCTTTGATATCATGGCACATTTTCATCGCGCTGTGGTGGAGAGAATAGCGGGCGAATGTACTTCACAATATTCATAACCCATCATGTGCCTCAAACATTTGGAACACAAGAGGTGGCCTTTACATAACAAGACTTTGGCCCTTAGTTATCCGAAAATCTGGCGCCTTTACCTTGCTGAATTCTGGCCCTAAGCTGACCCGCCGTGGTTCATATTGCCGCTTCTTTACCTTCCACAATCATTAAATGGATGACACCGTGTGCCTCACCACGCTCCGTCCTTTGCCCCGCTATACGAACGGCTAGGGCCGTGGCTAATTGGTGTATTTCTTGGATACTCCCTATTGCTCGGCTCTAAGTACGCCAAACTCCTAATAGATTTATGGATAAGGGCGCTTTCTTTGTTACAAAATTGTCTCTTCTTGATTGATACGTAGTATTCACATTTAGAAAACTTTGAATAATTGATCATTGTAAGCACCGGCTTATTATGCCGTAGAAACCGACAGTAATCCACCGGTATAGCTAGAGCTTATCTGGCCTTTTTGCCGCGTGCGGGAAAATGTTTGCTGGGATAACCTAAATGACCATCTACGCACCTTGTGCCTTTATCTGATCAGAGTATCCCTGATATTGATCATGATCTCTAATAACTGGGCCGCATAACCCTTTGAGTAACTAAATAGCCGGGTTGAATGACCCGAATGTGGCGTAGTCCGACAATGCCCTAAAATGCTCCCTAGTCACCTCGAGCCTCTGTAGCTCATGCATAACTGCAGAGTTGTGGCATCTAACTTGCTTATTATTCAAATTTAAACACTGTGAGTTGGGCGACCGGACTTACTTCCCAGTGATCGATCTCGGATCTTCACTGTGAGCTCCAAGATCTCCTTGTCTCTTTTAGTAAACATTGTGCTAGCAGAGTTCTACCAATTCCTTACGCCTTGTGCGTATCCCTTGGATTTCTCTATACTACTGTTCTGAGAAATTTCGGTCTTATGAGCCATTCCGTGAAGACTCGCCTTCGTTAGGCTCGTATCCGAATACCTTACGAGAACCAAACAAATACTAGTCTCACATCGACATCGATGTGGACCTTTTCTTGGGGTGCCCACGGGCTTGTCTGACTGGGACGGCTGGCTGACTTGTGGGGTGTTCCACATAATAACTGCTAGATTAACTAAGGTTGACTCTCACCTACAAGGCTGGGAAAACGATGTACGACCACTTAACATACCGGAAATATTCGGTATTGCTAACCTCCTCAAGTATGCCTATTCGGTCTCTAATTCTGGTTCTGGCACATGCGATAATGTTACTGATCTTTAGGGATGCTTCCTGCTAATACAGGCGCCAGCTGGTCGTTAGACCGTCTAATCTAAGGCTCCTTATCATCTAACCACTTATCTGCCAATAACTCTGTAAGCTTCTAAAGCCTAGATCCGACATCAAACGTGTATAAGCTTGTTAACTCAATAACTGCGAATCGAGACAGTTTCTGCGGTTTGCCACGTAAGTCACACTTAACCTGCCCCTCTCTTCTCTTCTCTTTTTCTTCTCTTTTTTTTGGCAAGGGCCCCGCAGCGTAACCGTATATACTCAGCACTAATCGCATCTCGTGTGATTGTAACCCTATTGGCAATGCTCACAAAGATATCTATTATCTGTAATATATATATATCAATAACTACGTACAATACATACTGAATTCTGTAGTGATATGTAATTCCCCCGACACACTTTGCTAAATTTCATAATCGTACATGATATAATCCGCTTTCTATGGTCTAATAATACCCCGACCTCTCTTATCATTTCATTGATTTTCATCCCTTCTGGAAGCAACAAGCATATACACTTTAGTTATAGTCTGTTGTTTGAAAATTTTGCCACATCTTACAACATGGGATCAATATCCGTACCTGTGGCCTTACTTGAATTATATTAGGAGCCCACGAATGCCCCCATTGGCCTTATCTCTAGGCCATACTAGACTAAAGTCTCAGATCGGCAAAGCTTCTTAACTTCTTTCGTAGGCAGACGTACCACAGCATTCTGAACCACATCCTTACTATCTCTTAACTGCTAGTCCGAGGCTTAGTCCTTAATACGCGATATTCTATCAATCCGGGGCTAATTCTAGTTTCCCCACAAAATCTAGTATTCCCCGTTTCTTTCCCTTATCTTGCTTAGGCCGAGCTTCCGGCTCACCCCACTCGCTCTTTACATTGCTATTGCTGCTACTGTCAAGTCCCAAATTTTATACTTCTTCTGGCTTGCAAATGTGAGCCATCTGATTCACATGACCTCCCTACCTTTTGGTATCACAAACGAAATCGTAACTATTATCTTGCGTCATATATCTTGCCGTTGTTAGCGTATTATGGCGGACTTGGCCTTTTTCTGGCTCGAACTTGACTATTACTAGGCGTTCATCACTGACAGGTCTTTTACACTCGCTTTTGAGTAAGCTTGTAGTCTTACTTGCTCTTTGACTTATTACCGTGAGGGTCTCGCACAACTTACGTAATCATAGGGGCTCTTTATGCTTTCTAACACTTTCGAAATAAAAACCAATCCCTATTCACTTATCGCTTACTTTGGGAACCTCACCTCAATTTCTTATGCCCTTTATCAGATTTCTGGAATCAAAACTAAGAGGTAGGAATAGCCTTTTCTTACCGCAACAAAACTAAAACATGGAACTGCACTCATATCCGAAAAGATGGAGATGCGGAATCCCCGCATTTCCTCTCTTTCTCACACTTATCTCGATAATCTGGTATTGTCTATATCTTAATCAGATCTTATATATCTAATAAATAAATCAACTCAGACGTACGTTATGCTTCTAACTTCCTACTCATGAAGTTATAAAATATACTAGGAATGGTACTGATAAAGGTACTACATTGGGAGGTCCCCGATACCTCCTTCTGCTGCTGAATTACCTTGTAACTGGCTGGTAGCCCTCCCTGTTGCTATATCTAATTCTCTCCTCGCCCGGAATAGGATATTGCCGATATGACTTTGCATTCGTAACCAAAGAATATGGTAAGTTTTTAGGGACTCAACCCTATACCGTAATTGCCTATAGCACGACTGAATGAGAAGAAAGAGTAACCATCCTATCATGCCTTGCAGTCTCCTGCCTATAGTATGTGGTGCACAACACATCCATAGACAAGACTTGACTTAGCACGGCTTGCACTCGACACGACTCCAGCTCGATACCAAGTTTGTCACGCCCGCCCTTAGTATGACTGGCACTCTGGTGCCCTAGTAGGAATTGGACTGCTAACTGGGTGAGCCTAGGCGTGCATCTGGTGCCTGGCTAGCTCTATCTCAGATTTCTGAAACAACGGATGCCATATAACGGCTGTAAATACACCCTCCGACCGATCGGGGCCTATAGCCACCGTGAATATAATGACAAATGCAACTGCAGACATGCTTATAACAGTGGAACCTATGCGGGCCGACAAGGCCACCATGCTTTCTAATATCATTTGTGACTCAACATAAAAAGAGTACTGTATAACTACGTGACCGGAGAAGGTCACCACTACTAATTGGATAGGCCCCACACGGCCAACACAACGTAAATGCTAAAACAACTGAACAAAACGCATGTCCTCACACGACCGGCTTAACTGATCACAGGGAGATAAATATACAATCTGCAAGCCTCATGAGTATTGATAAAATGATCGACAGGGCCCCGACCTACCCATACTGTAATAAAAGAAAAGAGCTACACCTTCCTCAATATCGTGCTCCTGGCTGGACGTGAGCCGATGACTCAATAGCCGGCCGAAATCATGAGGATCGCCTCTCATCTATGAGTACCTGCAGGCAATGCAGCACCCTAATGGGCGTCAGTACTGCTGGTACTGAGTATGCAAAGCAATCGAATACAATAACATAACTAACAATTCTTAATAGCAGGAGATAATTGAATCAAGAACTAATATGAACTGAATCTGACCTTTTGTGCTGTGATAGGGCAGGAGCGTACCTGTAGACGCGGCGGCCTGCTACATTAACTCATATAACATATAAATACATATACATATAGCAAGCAAGAGCCAATACGAACCCCATAAGCCGGATGGCCAAACAATCAAAACAATCTATATACTCCCTACCCGGCCAAACCAAACCCAAAAATAAGTCACTTACTCATCTACTAACTACGAGCACCTCTGCCGGCCTCCTGGGTCTCTGGCTCGGTCTATAGACTCCGATATAAATAACTGCGGTTCTGCCCGGAGACTTCTTCTTTTCTTCTTCTTCTTTTTTTTGTACTATATCTCGTAATTCATAACTGAATCTCGTACTGCCCCCGGGCGCTAGCGCACAACAATGGCTTTCTCGTATAATAATGTCAGAGCCCCGATATGGGGAAAGCTTCATCCCATCTTCGTCCAAACTAGGGACGGCATGCCACTTCGGGGAGTGACGTAAACCCAATTCGGGCCGCTGGGCGACATGATTACTAACCTGTGGGCGGTGAGGACGCTCAAAAGGGTGCCCACATGACACAACCAAGTCTCAATGAAACAATAAGCACATAAATAGCAAGAATGTTTAACTGAAAAAATATTATCCGACTTCTAATTCCTTATTCGATCTCTTTCTGTGTTTATCTCGATTCTCATACTATTTTTTATACGAACTTCTGTGAGCTTTATCTAATTGCATGGCTAATTCGTAGCCAAGATACTATCTATCTGGAATGGCTAATCAGAGCTAAATATTATCTCGATCGTATGGCTAATCTATAGCCAGAATACTATCTGTCTATCTGATTTTACTTACTAACTTTTATTCTGAATATCTCTATCATATTATTCTAAAACATTCCCCGCTAATCACATACTGCTATACTGAAGCCCGAATGCTAATCCTCGCTCATTTGGCGCATGCTTTACTATCTTCGTACCGAGTACGATATAACAACGCAAACCAGACTTACTAAACTTGCACATTACGCAATATTCAACTCCGAGAATTCTATTACGGAGTCTACTATGATATACAAGGCTAAAGCTACCAACTTGCCGAAGGAAATGGCTTTACATACCTCAACCTCGGGTTATCCGACCATCTGATGAAGCTCGGCCAAGCTCCAGCTATTTCTCCTAACCGCATTCACATATATGTCAATACTAAATACACCACTATTCTAAAAGATAACGTCACTTACGATATTTATAGCCCAAACTTAGGCTTACTGAAAGACGTTCAAAAACTCATAATTTCTAAAGTCCAACAGGGAGAAATATTCACTTTAAGGCTAGGAGCACATTGACAATAATTTAGAGCAATTCCATTTACCTTGGGGGTCCGGTAGCTCGACGATTTTTTGGCCGACTTCGCGAAACTAAATCCGTAGGAATGCTCCCCGCTGCTAAATACCTCGGTATCTGAGGTTAATTTGGATTTGGACTACCTTTCTGACAAATTAATCGAGCGATAATTTAATATCCCTTCATACTCTCTCCGTTTCTCTCGTGAGCTACTGGAAATTTCTGATAATTAAAACACCAAACCAAAGTGGGGCTTTATATACTTGGGCCTGGACAGGCCCAATCGGGGTCACGGAGCCAACGCGGAGGCCCCACTGCGGATATGCTGCCATCGCAGGGCTCGCCCGCCCTTCCGCGATGGTTCGGCAGCAGGGTTTCTATCATCTGATCTTTTCCTGGCCTTTTCCTAGCATATATGGCTTTCAAATATGCTTAACCAATCACGCGAATAGGCCATCTATGTGTCGGGAATCTTACGGGTGTAATAGAATATATGATTTTTACTTATGAAGTTTATTTCATGTATGCATGATTTTAAGATTTCTACAAGCCCACACAAGTTAAATATGTTCTCATGATTTAGCCAAGCTAACAAGATCAGTTATGATATGTTTTGGAGTCAAGACTCCCATGTTCATATTCTTACTATGCATGTAATTATGATTTCATCTTCACCGAAAACGATAGGAGCACCTTCCATGTTTTTGGGAGCAAAGTGTCTTGCACCGAGTAGGCTTGGAGTTCTAAGGTTCCTGATCTTAGAAATACGCTAACATAGGCTTATATATATATGTATATTAGGCCTCTTAATAGTGTTTTCCCCACCCTTAAGGGCCTTCAACTTGATATCGATATCATGGTAGTCCTCATTCCTAGCAAGGTTTTAGATGGCTCTACCCACTTTAGTGTGATAAAGCTGGGACATCACGTAAGCTCTATCATGATGGTGCCAGTTATAAGATAATTCTCTCATTGTTTCTCACTATTTCAGTTATGCATGTTTATGACATATGATATTACGTTTCCGGTAGGTTTGACCCAATGTTCAATTTATAACTTATGATTTCAGTTATGACAAGACATATGATTCTATTTTGAGCTTTGGGTCATTCTATTCAGATACAGGGGAACTCTAGTTTATGCCTACAAATATTTTCTCTTGCATATTAGCATGCAAATTCTTACCTCATGATCTTATGATTTATGTTATGTGAATGATTTCAGTTATACTTTACTCAACCTGTTTTTACCTATCTTGTATACTCGTATATTTCAAGTACCGACCGCATACTCTCTTCTGTATCATTTCAAGTATACGTGCTCCGTATGTTCAGATTGGGTCCCGCTCGTTAGCGCCCAGAGATTAGCTCCATTTCTCTTATTGGTGAGTCCTCATCCTTCGAGGTCCTTTCAGATTGTTGAGTTGTGTTACTTTCAATTTTAGACTTAGTGAGTTAGTTGGAGATGTTTTTCCATCGCCTCTTCGCTATGTTAGAGGCTTTTCAAATAATATGTAGATTCTCAGCTTATCGTGTTGTTGACTCTATTTTTGATCGTTATGTATGCGTACTTCAACTTATTCATGTTTACATGATTAGTTTACATTAATGTATGCTCTTCAGCCCCTGTGTTCATTTCATTGATCGATTTAGAGCCATTTATGGTTCTAGGTTCTCTCTGTCTCTGTCCATGACCTATGTTTGGGTCGTGACGGTTATGAATTACTAAGAGTGATTAAATACAAAGGTTAAGTCTATATATAACATTTTTCGATTTAATATAAATAAAGAAAGACTCTAGAACATCATTAAACTAGATAGCGACTCCACAACATGTAACAACATCCTGTGTGCTTAGAGCGATTCTCAGCTAACAAGTTTCATAAAGACGAGCCTAGTTTTGTGGGGTTATATGTTGTACGTTGAGGATAGGATGAGGGTTGAGTACACAAAATGAGTTGTTGCATGAGCAATTGAATTTGGCCGAGGTCAGTTTAGGTGCCCGCAAGACACGACTTAAGTCCCTTTCCGCCATGCCCCCGCGCGACGCAAACAGTCCTCCGTGACGGCTTCACATCACGATGCGGACCAGTCTCTGTGTGGTCCCAATATAAAATGAGCGGAAGGGCTTAAGCTCTCATTCATTTTATAAATATTTCCTAAAATATTCTAGGCGGTGGAAACTTTTTAAAGGATCCTACTATCTTTAGGTAGTTTTGAAGATTAAGTGAGGATCCAAAGCCATATTCTATCGTAGACTCATCATAGTTAGCATGGGGACTCGCATTTTCAAAGTGTTTAAGTGGCTGTTTGAAATTGTTTTACTTGGTAATCTCTTTTTCCTGTTGATTCTTAGTTTTTTGGGTTGGCTATGAGCTCCAGGGTATCTATAGATTGTTAATTCGAAGTTTATACCATTGAATTCATGGAAATTCTCTCCCTCATTAAGCTCCCGTTGTATTGCTATCTTGTTGCATATTTTTAGCTATGATTTTGAAGTTATATTGAAGGCCACTTGGGAAATAACTCTGATTTCCATATAAGCAAGGATTCATCTTAGATCAGATTCATTAGATTTAAGATATTCCAAGGAATTCATTCTTGTTATTTCAGATGATTTTTATTCCAATCATACCCTTATTATGCTGTGTGAAGTTGTCAAGTTATTGGCTATTGTTTGGATCAAGTATATATTTTGTGATTAAAGGTTTGAAGGCAGGTCTTCCCAGCTATCATGTTGGGCCATGAATTCTAGTAATAGTTTGGTTGATTGTTAGTTGGAAATTAAGTTCTAGTGTAGTCATGGCTAGTCGATAGATTCGTGAATACCAATTAAAGTGGAGGGTTCCTTCAAACAACAAAGGGCTTGGTCAACTATTCAGTTAAATGATATCGAGAATTGATGGTTGTATGGTTGCTGTTGTAGTGGTTGTTGTTGTCCTTATACTTAAGATGTGAGTTGTCTGCCCGATTTTGGAATGTTGGTATAGCTATTTGCTGGTTTAGTAGAGGTTCAAAGATGGCGGTGCGACAGTCTTGCCGGTAAACTTATATCGGTGGTAGCAATTGTTTTATCGATGAGTTGGGAAGCTGTTTGTTGTGAAGTTTAGAGTGGATTTGTATAGTCCTTTTTATGTTGATTGTTTAGATTATTTTTCACATGGCACGCCTAAGTGTGGTTTTGGAATCTCGGAGTTAGATAAGATAGGATTGTTAACCTGAAGCCGGGTTTATGATACGCCGGGGATGGGCAAATATGTCAAGTTAGTGCAACATTGTGGTAGTTGGTTGGTGGATGTTCTTAGTCAACTTGTGGACTGATTTGTATATGAGTGTGTGTTGATTTGATATGGTTGTATACTTGCCGTTTTATTTGCCTTTAAGCTCGTGGATGACTTGTAGGTCTATGACTATTTTCAACAAAGTCGAGCTTGAGGCCCTGTGAAGACCCAAAGGTCCGCGATTGTTTCTAGTAGGATAATACCTCTTTGTGCTGAGAGAAACCCACAGCTTCCTTTGACGATTGTTGTGGTTATACTATAGTGCATCCAAACTCCCCTCACCGTGATGATTTTTGATAAGGTTGTGATTTTGAATTGATATACATATTGTATTGTGTTCTTTTGTGTTGTTTCTCTCTTATAGTTGTATATGTTAGACATTAATTGGTGATAGTTGAGGTCATTGAGGGCCTAGTGTTAAACCGTAAAATGCATGATTGGATGGACCCCGTGCGATATAAGCTATGGTAGGCGAAGCCGTATCACCGGATGCCGACCGGGCTTACTCTACTTGTTCATTTATTTATTTTGCTTAGGACTTGCCGGGCTTAAGGGCCAGGTAGCTTCTGTTTACTTTACTTGGATTTCTAGGATATATTGTTATTGATGTTTTTCAGATTTCCTTCGTGGATATCCGGTGTACTTGTTGACTTGATATTTGAATCATATTGTCCTTTTCACCTTACATATTCGATATATTTTTTGCAATTTAACATGCCCTATTTAGGCGCTGCATTAATGCCTACAGGTGTCGATTGCGCATAGATTGAGGTCTTATTGCTGATTGGAGTTCCAACTCGAGTTGATAAGCTCTAAGTCTTCCTGAGATGCCACAAGTTATTTTTATGGATTGTTTGGGCCCTTATCTCAATTATTTAATTGGTCATTGTCTTTCTAGAGGCTCGTAGATATTGTTGTGGTGTAGAATTGCTATTGTAGGACTAGGAAGGCCCTATTATTGTTCATGTTATATTCTATTGTGTGACGTCCTGGGCCTATTGTACCTATCTATTGATTGGTCCGTGAGCCAACTTCCATTGTAGTCCGTTATTTAGTATGATATTATAGTTATTGTGATAACAAACTCGCCAATTCTGCCTATTGTAGTTATAGTTCTTGCAGGGTTTTCTCGTCAAGTGCAACAATTGCGGTCGATCATGCCTCCTCACATTTTTGGGGTGTGACAAACTTGGTATCCGAGCAAGATCATGTCCTAGGGAGTCTATGATCCATGTTTAGTAGGGTTTGTTTTTATGTGTGCATTGTGCAGCTTACTTATAAACAGGAGGTTGCAGGACATTTAAGATTGTTACCCTTTTTCTGATCGAAATCATGCGGGGAGCTGGATGTCGTAGGAGTCGGGTCTAGACTTACATTTTTTGACTTGTGTAGGGAATATCGGTAATCTAGCGGATTTAAGTAGCTTCCAAAGGGTTAGACATGGTAGCAAGATCCTTATTTTGATTTGGTTGTAGTCGTGTTTTGCGCATTTGTATGGTACAACGTCGTGTTGTTTGGAGTTGTTTGCATTGACCTAAGGGTTCTATGATCGTGTGAGCTTTCATGTCGTGTGGTGATAGTACTTAGAGTTGAATTGTGCATATAATCCAATATTCGAGAAAGAATATTTCTAAGGGGGAAAGATGTAATACTTTTGTGCTAGAAGTTTCATCTGATAGATTTCAAATATATGAGCCTAGTTTGGTGGCTATATGTTAGTACATCGAGGATAAGCCGGGAGTTGAGTATGTAAATGAGTTGTCCAGTGGAAAATCGAAGCGAGCCCGAGTCAAGCCAAGGTGCCTACGCAACGTAGACTAGGTCCTCTTGGCCATGCCCTATGGCTGCATCAGTCATTAGGCGGTCCCTATATAAATAAGTGAGGGCTGGTCGATTGATTCATTTTATAAACATTTCCTAAAATATCTCTTCTGTAGCGGTGGAAAATTCTCTTCTAAGAATCCTATACTCTTTAGGTAGTTTTGAAGATTATTTAGGATCCCAAGTTATATTCTAGCGTAGATAATCGTAGCTAGCATGGGGACCGTATTTCTAGTGTTTAAGTGGTTGTTTGGAGATAGTTTTACTTGCAAGCTCTATTCTCGTTTTTTTAGTTGTTTGGGTTGGCTATGAGTTCATAGGTGGCTAATAGATTGTTAATTCAAAGTTTCTATTGTTGAATTTGTGGAAAAATCTTCCCGATTAAGTCTCAATTGTATCGCTATCTTATTTTATCTCTTTGCAACTATGATTTTGGGTGATACGTGGAAGGCTGCTCTTGGGCTGTAGCGTAGCTAGAAATTTCATGAAGGGTGTTCAAACTTTTAAATAGTAAAACAAAAAATTGATGATTAAAGTACACCAAAATTAAAAATCAAATTATTAATATTTAACTAAATTTAAAACTTTTAAAATAGAAATTAACAATTATAATAACCTTCAATAAAACATAACTCTTTTTACAAAAATTAAAATATGACTTCTTTAAGGCTGGATTTGGCCCTTGGCCACCTTGTTCGGTGCAGCTGCTTAGGCCAACTTTTTAAGTTTCAGATGCTTAGGCCCAGTTTTTAAGACAAAACAGTATAGTCATAAATATTAAATGAAAATATGTGGCCATGGAGGTTCGAACTTGCACGCCCAACAGATTTAGGAATACTCTTACCAGCTGAGCTACTACTTATCACTATATCAAGGGTGTTCATCAAATTATATATAGAGATACTAAAAAAAGGACCTATACATATATAATGTAATTTTCCAACGAAGGGTGTTCGGCTGACCATCCTTGCACCACTGTGGCTCCACCCCTGCTCTTGGGTAGTAACTTGATGTCCACATAAGTGATTTAGATTCAACTTATATCGTATTTGACGAATTCAAGGCATGTCAAGGCTTTCATTATGTTTATTTCGGCATAATTTCTGTTTCAACCATACTCTTAACATGTTATGCAAAATTATTGGGTTGTTGGTTGTTGTTTGGATCAAGTGTGTGCATGTGTATGTGTGTATTGTGATTGGGAGTTGTTGGGAGGTAGGTCTTTTCCTCACATGTTGAGGCCATGAATTTTGACAATAGTTTGGTTGATTGTTAGTTGGAAATCGAGTGTCAGTGTAGCCATGGCTGATCTATAGATTTTCATTGATGATGTAACACCCCAAAAGTCCCTAAGACCATACCTTTCCAAGGACTAAAAAGAGAAAGAAAGAAAATCTACACTAGGCAACAAAATGAGTCGTTGACTAACTCGTTATGTGAACCGATGGATCGTTAAGTGACCCATTGTGTATGCATCAATTGGTAAAATCTTGGGCTTTCCTAGAGATTTAACTAGCATGCAATTGACTGAGATTTCAACTAAGTTTAGCAATATGGGAGTCCCAACACGGTAGAGCTGCATGCAACATGATTAACTATTCAATTATGCTAGACCCTAAAATACTGCATTCAAAGCTAGGGGGTTAAATCATTTCACATGAATCTAGTTTCCACATAATTTCTAAGAATTTAGGAAAATCATAGGAAGCCAAACTCAATAACATGGATAATGATCCACATGAAATTTCTATAGTATTCTGTTTGAAAACTTTCTAAATTAGTGAACCCACTGTGGCTATAACTGATAGAAGATTAGGAAGGGGTTTTGAGGACACAAGGGAAGAAAAATTCCCTTGTTGAATTTTCACATTTCAGAAGGAAATCCCAAGAAAATCCCTTGAGAATTTGAGAAGAAATTGACTACCGCCTCTAGCTCCGCTTGAGTTTTTTAGAGAAATTTACAAATTGATTTTCTGAGGGGATGAGGTGAAGTAATCATCGATTACCCCAAATTTCTGAAAATAACCCAAAAAGATGTAGTTTAGGATTTAAAATGTGAAAATTACAAAAATATCCCCCGGAAAAATCTAGAAAAACTGTTGAAAGGGACCAACGGGTCACTCAATGAGTTGTTGGTTGAGACCACGACTCATTGGGACCAGTCGGTTGTCCTGAGGCCTGTCTCTGGGTCTTACTGGAGCCGGCAACGAGGACCATGACTCGTTGGAAGAACCTACTTTTATTTTTCAATTTTTCAACCTAGGTGACTAGAGGGGTTTTTTCTTTCAACATTGAGCTCATTCACAAAAATTTTTTTCATCATCATTTTTTTCAAAGCTCTTCTTCTCTTTTATTTTCCCACTAACATCACCCTCCTGTTTAGCAATTATTCACCCTTTCTTTTTATTCTAATCTCCACACTTTGGCTTTTCCCTTCACTTTCCAATTATGCTCCTTTCATACAATAATTTTTCATTAAAATGCTCTAGGAGTCATTTGGATCAAATAAATGTTCAATAGAAAAAAAAAAAGAATTCAAGCTTGTAATATGGCTATCAAAAAAAGAATAGGCTAAGCATAAAAATGGCTAACTAGGAGAATTACATAAAGGTAGGTAAAATAGGATAAAATAAGATACCAAAGAAATGCCTATATCACTTCCTAAATCCATCATTCTATTTCGCTTGCGCATGTACAATTACAAGTTCTAGACATCAATTTACAAGCATGGAGTATATCAAAAAACATTCTCACACATTGGCACAAAATGGTTTAACAATGGAAATCAAGATCACATAAACACATATATCCATATTGCATGCATAACATAATTAAACCTACTTTTTCAAGTACAAGAGTCAAGTTCCAAAAGACTAAGTGTTTTTACCTTTTTCATGCATTTTTGAGTGAATTTAATAAAGTCTCAAGATACATAAAGTGAAGCACCTAGCAATCATAGGATTCAAGTTCTTGTTCTTCCTAATGATTAATTTACCCTTAAGACGGTCGTCATCCATCCATCATCGGGCAAAGTCATGACTCAATGACTAAATATAAAGAAAATAAAAAAATCTAGAATTTCTAGTCGGTTCTAAGGACTATCCACCGAAAAGTATCAAAACAAAAATAGGAGGAAATCTAAAATAAAATAAAACTAAAAAAATACTGCAACTAAAAATCAAAGTTTTGTAAAATATTAAAGTGCTTAGGAGATTAGCCACTATCTTGGCCAAATAGTTCCTACCCATCCCTTAGCTTACATAACAACCAAATTTAAGTCCTAATGATCCTTGATTCAAAATTCTATATAGCGGAGTATTACACTAAGGGCAAGCCGATGGGTCGTCTTTTTCATGCATGTTGAGTTCTTTGGGAGAGTGAGCGGATTTTGTTATATTTTTGCCCAAATTAATATTGTTTTATATCTTGTGAGTGAAAGGGAATCTCTCCAAATTGTGAGGGGCATAATGGTAAGACTTTTAGTAGATCATGCATTACTAAATTACATATGATTCATGTTGTCCCAAAATATATCTTGATGAGTTAGTCTTCAAAAGCTAAGTGATTTCGAACTTTCACATTTTAATGTTGATCTTATATGCATGCGAGTGAATTGTTTGAGCTCCATTGATTCCTCTTATGATCCGAAGTGCAAGTAGACCTCTTTGTAGGAGGAATTTTGTGCTTAATTGTTAGAAGGGAAGTAGTATTTGCTTGAGGACGGACAATAGTTTAAGTGTACGATGTTGATGAAGGGAATACTTACGCACTTCTTAGACACACTCTTGCCCATACTACTATGGTTTGAAAATATGTGTGTTTGCATGTGTTTATGTTATATATTTGTGAAAATAACTAACAGAAATGATTAGATGCTTTCAGGGCTAAAAATTATGCATTTGAACGTATTTGAGGCTTTTGGAACACATGTGAAGAAGATGGAATGAGCAAAGAAAGAACAAGGCCAAAATGAAGGTAATCGCCACACTGCATTTTAATTCCGTATTGTGACAAGCAGCACTCAACAAGATGAAGGGCACGAGGTGCGTGCCTGATGCACGACTAGTGGAGCGGCACTTGCCTTGATATGTGATGCATGGTGCGACATGGGCACCAATGCTACATGGTGCACTGGCCCTATCCGTCTGCAAAGAAGGTTATCCCACTTCAACTAGGAAAAGGAGCTACAAGTCCAAATCAAATTAGAGAATCCAATAAAAGCATCAATCTACTACTATAAATACCCTTTTATTTCTATGTAATAGCCAAGTTTGAGCGAAGTTTTAAGGAAGTAGTGTGTTAGATACAATTCAAGTTTAGGGACACGATTTAAGAAGACAAGTCTTGACTTAGGAAGGTGTTATATTCCCCCAAAAATACATTATGATACATACCGTTGAATTGTTCTTTCAAAATTTTTGCAATAATCAAGTGAGTTTCTTCCTATCATCGTTGTAAGTATTAATTTATGGTTTTTTCTATGAATGCTATTAATTTACTTATAAACATAAGAGGATAAAACTTCCACAACTAGGATTGTGGGAACCATAGTGAATTAACAAACAAGAGTTTGCACGAAGTGATTCTAAACCAATACTAAACGCTTGTATTGTATTCTTTTCATGCTTAAACGTTTCCTAACGGTGTGCAACATTAGGACATTCCTGAATTCTTTACTTGCTTAAGTCTAGAGAGGTAGAGATTAGGGAAAGAGAATTACAACAAAGCCTTGATCTTGATGATCATTGTATTAACTTGAGCTATGGTTGCAAGATAGTTAAATTTGAATACATTGATAACGATTTAATTGAAATCGCTCATGAGACCTGACTTGGTGATTGAATATATTATCCCATAGGAATGAACCAGTCGCTTGGATGAACCTTAGTTATCTCGTTCTACACGTAAAGTATTGGATGCATCCCAAGTAAACCCCAAAGTAGATATGAATCCATGGGGAATACTTAATTCTAGTTAATTGCATTAATTTGGAATCAACCTTCATTTCAAAAATATTACTTGTTACTTTTACAAATTCTCCCTTTAGGAGATAATTGACTTTAAAGCTTAAATACTAAAGCATTCTTCTATATCCTTTCATATTTCATGTGGGATTCGACCCCAACCTCTAGTTGGGTTCTTTATTGACAACGTCCATTGCCACTAGACGAAAAAGTTGGGAAGCTCCGACAACAGGAAACACAACGACCATTGGTGTGACCCTAGGGGTCATTGTGTCAAGTCGCCACCTCCACCGGAAAGGTTATAAGGATCCATGAACTTGGTACCACGGGTGGTCACAAATAACTTCATTGTGAGATACAACTGGTCATTGTTACTTCACTTGTTGTTACTGAAGGAGGTTTTTGGAATCCCAACTAACAACTCACACCACGAGTTGTTGTATCAGCCACGACTCCACTCATTAGTTGAGTTGTGGGGGCCTCGGAAAAGGAAATTCCGAGTGGAGACCAATGAGTGACAGGACGACTCATTGTTTCTCGCCAACGGGTCATTGCATGTCCCATTGGTCCTCGAAGGACCAAGGCAGGGATTACCACGATTGAGACAATGGGTCATTGGATGACCAACACTGATACAATGGGTCGTTGTAGCCGACCATGACCCATTGTCTCACTACCTGATGCAACTTTTTTGATTTCTTCGGATTTTCTTGCAAGGTCCGACTTTGATCTAAGAAAGTTTTGGGGTGTTAAATATCTCCCTTGGGATCATTCACCCCTCGAATGAAGGCTAAAACTGTTGGAAAATTGAAAAGAGCTACAATTCTATGAACTGATTTCTAAAGGAGTAATCTAACTCCGAACCTGCCTTAACCATGTAAACAGTAGTTGATGCAAATTCAGAATGCACATTGAAATTCCGACTAGAGCCGATGAGTGCACAAAATGGAACAGCAGTATTGAGGAGGAATTTAGTACTTGATGCAGAAGCTAAATTGGATGGGAATAAATGAGGGTAACTGTCCATCATGTATGCTTCTGCCTCCCATGTGGCTCCCTCAACTAGATGGTTACTCCATAAGACTTTCACCGAAGAAACTTCATTGTTTCTTAGCTTACATACCTAATCTGGCCAAGGATCTAAACCGGGAACTCTTATAAGAGACTATCTTTCACTCCCACACTGTCTAGTGACAAAACTGAAGTTGATCATCGATGCACGCCTTCGCATCGGCTACGGAAGACTGCACGGATGATAACTCGGAGATAATTCTAATTCATATGCCACACCGCTAATTCACTTCAAAATTTTATAGGGTCCTACATATCTCGGACTGAGTTTTCCTTTCTTTCCAAACCTCATCACCCCTTTCATAGGTGAAATTTTTTTAGGTAAACCTAATCATCTTCAGCAAATTCTATCTCTCTCCTCACATCAAAGATAGGATTTCGTCGGCTTTGCACTATTTTCCACCTCTCCCTCGATAAGTTGCACCTTCTGCATAGCTTCATGACCCGAGTCTAATCCTATCAGTAGCTTCACCAACCTCAAGCCACCCTATAGAGACCTATAACTCCTACTATATAATTCCTCAAATGGGGCCATCTGATACCGCACTGGTAGTTGTTGTTGTATGCAAGCTCGATGAGAGGTGGGTGATCATCCCAACCGCCCTTGAAATCAAATCTACACAAGCTCAACATATCTTCTAAGGTCTAAATAGTCAGCTCAGCTTGTCCATCTGTCTCGGGTGAAAAGTTGTACTGAGCTTGACTTGGGTACCGAGTCCTTTCTGAAATGACTTCTAGAAATATGGAAGTGAACTCTGGTACCTCTATATGAAATAATGGAAAAAGGCAAATCTTGGCAGCGCTTGACCAACTCCCCCGGATATATTATTACACCCCGTAAATTCTCGACATGTAGGATGGGCCTATTCGCATGTTGGTTAAGAGTTTCTTTTGAAAACGCCGCATGCTAGGAAAAGGACTGGGGAAAGATCGATAAGAGACCTACGAACTATCGCGGAGGAGCCGGGCGCAGCCCCTCCGAGGTGGCAACGTGTCACGGAGGTGGCGGGCCTCCGCGATGGTGCCGTGTCACGAGGCCCCGTCTGTGCCCAAGTAGCAAAGCCTCCAACTTCGGTTTTAAAGCCGAGATAATCTTGCTATAATTTCCATATAGAAACCGAGGGAAAATGTGAGAACGAAGATTCCTTAATATTCATTCGATTACGCCATCGAACGCGACTCCAAAAACTCATATTAACTCGCAGATACCGAGGTATTAAGCAGCAAGGAGCATTCCTACGAATTCTGTTTTGTGAAATTTGGCCGACGAATCGTTGTCCTGCTACTGAGAGTTAAGGTAAGTGGAATTGCTCCAAATTAGTGTCAATATACTCCTAGCTCTGAAGTGAGCATTCTCCCTTTCCGGACTTTGAGTGTAGCCAGGTAGAGAGTTTTCACCATTTTTTCGATAAGCCAAATTGGGCTATATATATATTAAAAGTGGACATTTTCAGAATATTAGTATTTAGTTCTAATTGATATATATATATAAGGAATGCGGTTGGGAAAATAGCGTATAATGACTGAGCTACACTAGTTAGTCGGGAAATTCAAAGCAAAGGTATGTAAAGCTAGTTCCTTCGGCAAGTTAGTAATCCAGTATAGCAAATAGCGTGAACTATAGAAGAAAGAATTTAGAAGTCGAGAATTGAGTCCAGTGTGAATCTAGCAAGCATGTTTTATGGGTCATTATGATATATTCAATAAAAAAGGTAAAGCAAATCGCATGCCGGATAATATCTCGGATATAGTATAGCTCAGTATGAGAATCAGTTTAATGCAGAAAAGAGTTCAGAATAAGAAATCAGAATTCAGATAGTATTTTCAGATCGAACATGCTTGCTATATGTGATTATTGTTTGTTGAGACCTGTTTGTGAAGTGATGAGGGCACTCAGAGCTTCCTTTGCCGCCCTGTGGTTAATAGCTGTGTCGATTCGCCCGCCAGAGGGTGAGAATACATTACTCCAAGGAGTGGCATGCCGTACGCGGTAGGACGAAGATGCGGATGCAGCATTCTCCATATCAGGCCGAATGCTAAAGAAGATAGCTTCCTACCCCGTCGAGCGCTTGCGTGTGGGGCGCTTTATGGCTTACGTGACACAGACATGCTTATAGGATACATGAGTCCTCCGGACTCAGATACAGTTATAGTCAGGGGCCCAGAGAGCCCAAGCGCATACCCAGGGGGCCGGTAAAGGTGCTTGTAGTAGTAGGCGAAAGTGAAGTGATTTACTTTGGATGGTTTTGACTCCTGTAAGTCGGTTATTAGATTGTGTGTTGGTTACACCTTCCGATTTATGGGGGCTGGTATAGGTCCTTGCATGTTATATATATCTATATACTTGATATCTATTAGATGATAGATAGCAGGTCTCCATGACGACAGTATGCTTCTACCTTACCTCTAGTACATATAAGCTTATTCTAGATTCCGCCAAATTCCGACAGCTTGTATACTTTTTATTATTCGTAATTTCTAGTATTGTTGTTTATATTCAGGTTATGTTCAGTTTTCTTTACATACTCTGGTACCAATGGTACTGATGCCCGTTTGGGGGCGCCTTCCGCATTACTTCTGCCCGCAGCACCTATAGACGAGGAGCCGATCCATCATGATCCTAGCTACTATAGAAATAATGCCTCTTGTCATCCCGAGCTTGATATTCGAGGTTTATATCATTTTCTTTCTTTTGTTTTATAGTATGGGTAGGTCGGGACCTTGTCCCGACCATCTTATAACGCATTCTTAGAGGCTTGCAAATTATGTATATATCTCCCCTGTGGTTAGTTGTGCCGGTCGTTTGGGGCCGTGCGCATGTTTAGTTGTTTATGTTGGCCAGGTGAGGCCTTATCCAGCTTATATGGTGACCTTGTCGGTCATATAGCTATTTAGCAACTGCTAATTGATTTTGAAGTAACTAGTCAACATGGTGGCCTGGTCGGCCCGCATAGGTTCCCTTATATTGATGAGATTCTGGTTAGCTGTTGTTGTTGTACAGGGCTAAGTAGGGGCCTAGCCGGCCTGGGGTTGTATATACACCGCTTATATAGCCCGTTGATTCCGTGAATCGTAGTTATGGAGATATTTCAGCTGTGCACCTGTATGCTTAGGCCTGTGATGTCTAGCAGTTCAGGTCCCAGTAGGACACAGCGCCATACCCCAAGGCGGCGTGACATATATACCCTAGCATAATCCTCGCTGAGTCTATAGTATTAACTCCGGGAGGAAATTCTTGTCGGGATTTGGTCATCTGGTCTACTATCGCCGCATTGAGTCATGTTGTTGATGAGTACAAGATAGGCCTGTAATAAAGTCCAAATTCACTTATTCCCACTTCCATGTGGGTATGCCGATATCCCGAGTCATACCCCTAGGTCTCTCGATGTTCCACCTTAACCCGCAAGTAGCTTCGGGCACAGCCACAAATTTTGCTATGTATCTTTTCTGCTGTCGTTCCACTAGTAAATGTCTCATAGATCACGGTACATCTTAGTGAAACCTGGGTGGATAGAATATCTCGAGTTGTAGCAGTTTCCAGCTAGTATCTCAAGGTCTCAAGTCACCTAAGACCGTTAGCACATAATTACCCGGTAACGGAGTACACCATCTCTCCCTTTGGAGAAAGCCTCCACTCCTTTTCATTTGAATCAACGGTCCTTTAGCTTAAGCAACATGGGATCTTCATCCCGCCTTGACTTAACTTTAATGACTGAAGAGGAATCTAATCCACTTTGCACTACTACTCCGCCCATAGTTGAATCAACCAACTGCACTCCAAATCGAGCTAACTCCGTGGAATATCTCGCTAGTTCTTTCTTCTTTCTCGGGGTCATTTCTTTAGATCCATGCTCCCTATGAACATACTACTTAGGGCATCTACCACCACATTGGCTTTGCCCCGGTGGTATAACACACTCTTGTCGTAATCCATCGATAGCTCCAACTACCTTCTCTAATGAAGATCTAAGTAAATCTTTCCCGACGCAATAACACATACTAAAGGCTCTTTTGATCGATGGTGTAAAACATCCATGTGAGCCCTATAAAGGTAGTGCCTCCATATTTTCAACGCAAACACTAATCGTTGCCAACTCAAGATCATGAGTCGGATAGTTCTTTCATTAACCTTGAGCTGTCTGAAGGCATAAGCTATCACCTTACCCGCCCAAGACGTAATTTAATAATCGAGTCCAACTCGAAGAGTGACAATACACTACTTAACCCATCTCGATCCTTCCGGTAAGGTAAACACTAGAGCAGTAGTGAGTCGAGTTTTCAACTCATGGAAACTCATCTCACACGCATTTGACCACTAAAACTTCACCTTTTTCTAAGTATACCTAGTCAGAGGAGATGAAATAGAGGAAAATCCCTCTCCATAGATCAAGCCGGTAATATAACCGGTTAGACCTAAGAAACTTCGATTTTGGTTGTAAAGTAAGTCTTGGCTAGTTTTTCACCGCTAATATCTTTTGAGGATCTACCTGAATGCCATCACCCAAGACCATGTGACCGAGGCGGAAATCACATACTTCAAATCCGTAATTCACATCTCGCCGAATCCTTAGTGAACAATAATTGATGGTCTCTCAGCATCTAAGTAGCACTATCCTCGATGGTTAGCATTTTCTTCCTCGTTTCTAGAGAATATCAAAAATATCATCAATGAAAATACAATGATGAATATGTCTAGATACGGCTTAAAAACCCCGCTCATTAGGTCCATGAAAGTTGCAGGGCATTAGTAGTCCGAAGGACACAATCACTAACTCATAGTGGATGTACCGAGTTTTAAAGGCTATTTTTGGTATGTCACGTTCTTGACTCTAAGCCGATGATACCCCAACTTGAGATCTACATTGGAGAAACAACCGCCTCCCTGAAGCAGACTAATAAAGTCGTCAATCCTAGGTAGGCGATACCTTTTCTTAATAGTGACTTTGTTCAGCTGACGGTAATTGATAAGCACGCTCGAGTACATTTCTTTCTTTTGCATGAATAATAATCGCGCACCCCCATGGAGAGATGCTTGGCATGACAAAATCCCATATCGAGAAGATCTTTTTAGCTGCTCCTTCAAGTCCTTAAGCTCGGCTGGAGACATTTTGTAAGGAGGGATGGAGATGGGCTAAGTGTCTGGAAGAAGGTCTATGCAAAAGTTTATTTCTCTCTCGAGGGACTCCCGGAAGATCTTCGGGAAATGTCGTGGAACTCGCTTAAAATTGAACCACTGATAGTTAGGGTCTTAGAGCCGAATCTTTGACCAGAACTAGATGATAAATACAATTCCTTTTTATAAATAATAATATTTCTCTGACCATGTAGGAAATAAACTGACTCCTTAGGTGTTGGAATCCACGCCCGTACACTCTAAAACTTGCTCATTAGAGAACTACAATCTAACTACCCTAGTTCTGCAAGATCGAGACATAACGGAGTGTAACTAATCCATGCAAAGCATGAGATCAAAATCTACCATGCCCAACTCTACGAGATCAGCTGGGATGATCTTATTCAAGATTGAGATTGGCAATTTCTCTGACGCCCGACTGCCTCTAACCGGGACAACTAACCGGAGATGATCGAGAATGGTTTTCGCAGGACTTCTAGACTCGATTTCAAATTAGACAACTACATATGGAGTCACAAACAATAGTGTGGCTCCTCGATCTAGTAGGGAATACACATCTAGACGGAAGAGACGTAACATACCCATGACCACACGTGAGCTCTCGTTGATCTTGGATGAGAGGACAATAAAGCAAAAAGGTGTCCTGCACTAATCGCCATCCGTGCCTAAAGTGTTGGCCTACTGGAGCTGCTGAAGTAGTAGATCAGGTGATCTCCCCGTCCCGCTGACAGGCATTCTCTAAGTCGGTGACCTAGATGTCCACACCTAAAGCAACCATCTCTGCCCTAAAGGCATCCGCCTGGATGGTTCTTATTACACTTAGGCAAGTTGATAGCGGTTTTTGGCATTGTGACACTGACTATGAGCTAGATGCTCCACCCTTCGATCCTTGCAGGATCGAAAAGTAGGGAACTTGCTGAAGTGGGTGTTGGAGCCCTCTGCTTCTGTTGCAATGGGTGGCTACTACGTACTCAGACCTTTGGTGGCTATTATTCGATTGTCCAGTCCTCTTAGCCCGCCTTGTTCTCCCCGCCTCCATCTTTCAGCCTTTTCTTCCTCAACCTTGCTGGTCATGAACGATGAGGCTGGAGAGGCTTCAAATGTATTTTATGAGCATCACAGTCCTGCACTCCTAAGGAGTACCTTTGATACTCCATTGATGAACTTAAGCATGCGAGCCCTTGGCCCACCTACCATCTCCTGAGCATATCTTGACAACCTGGTGAATTCCAAAGGCATATTCTTCCACGATCTATTAGTCAGGCCTCATGAGTTGTTAGGTCAACCGTGGGAGTGATGTTTGAGTAAAAGGAAAATGAAGGAAGTGTACTTGACGGGAGGACCCCACGAGTCGTGGGCCTTGTTACCACGATCCGTGGGAGGCCGGGTCAACAAATTGAAGCAGAATTATTAGAATTGAGGCAGTGTACATCATGGATGGTGACAAAAACTAGTCGTGGTCACCAGTTAACGATTCGTTATGTCATCCGTCACGAGCCCGTTAAGGTTTGAGAAGCAATGTACTTCACGAGCTAAGACACGAGTCAAAGGCTGCACAGGGGACGAACTATTAGGTCTCTTGTTGGATAGCTTCGCAGTTATTTTGTGAATTTAGTAAGGGCTATTTCATAATTCCTAAGCTTCAAAGGACTAAACTATGTCGTTTTGAGTTATGAATAGTGGCTTTGTGCTATTTAAGTTCATTTTAGACTATTTTCATATTCATGCATGCAAGAGTGATAGACTAGAGAGGTGTGATCAAGGCAACTTTAAGGTTTTCCTTAATTCCTTCTTGGGTATCCAAGGGAGGGTAAGAATCAGCTATTTACAGGTATGTAGGGTTATGAATGGGTGTTTAATTCACACCACTCCCAATCTCTCCTAATTCATGATGTTCTTTAAAATAATCTTATGGGGATTTAATTTAAATCTTGTGAAATTCTAATAATCTATCAAAGGGTTATTATCATTTTGCTTGATTTACATCATATGTTATGAATTATGATCAGATTCTACAACTATTTTGATTATAAATTTATTGATTTTAATTTCTACTAAATTATGCCTAATTATTCATGTTCTATGATGAATTGAGTTATGATCTCTACTACTATCATTGATATTCGCAAACCCATCATGTTTTATGATTCGTAATATGGATTTATTCAAATGCCCATTATGAATTGATGATTTACAAAGTCTATATATGATTTACAAGTATGTAGGAATCTCATGATCTTGCTAATTATGTTTTGATCGACTCACAAGCCTTACCCTCATGGATAGTTCACGTATTTACAAGCATGTTTACGATTATCATGATTTAACTAGCCCGTGAATCTCATTCATTTTATACTATGAGAACTATATATGTTTTGGGAGTAGTATTTAACATCGAGTAGGTTCTGGGCCTTGGTTTTTCCCCGACCCCCGTAACAACGTGCCACCGTAGGATATGATGGGCCCCTTGTGACTGTCCCCTTGCCAAAATGGACCCTTTCATGTATGATATCATGCCCTTCATGGTTCTACTCTTGGAAAGGTATTAACCCCTCCCGACTAGGAATTTTTAGGCTCTGGCCCATGTGCTCATATGGGGTATGCCGCTTATGAGAATTTCCCCACTGTTCCTCATGATTTATTGATGTTTATGATTATGCATTTTGGCTCAACTCATGTCCAGTAAAGCTTTTCTCTTACGATTATGATTACGACTGATTTATGAATGCTTTGAAAACCTTGAACCTTATGTTATCGTATGCTACTTATGTTGTGAGCATGTTGTCCCACTCTTATGATCATTTATGAGCTTTTATATATTTTTAAATTTTTGTTTAGCTTATCTTGGTCATACTTGGTACATTCCATGTATTGACTGTATATACTCTTATGTTGTATCATTTCATGATATAGAATCCGACTCGTGCTCAGCCCCCGCAGTCCATTTCGTGAGCTTAGCATCCGTGCTTTGGTGAGTCTTCATTCTCCGAGGACTATGTGTTTCAGCTATTGATGTTTCCTTTTGTTTTTAGCTTGTTAAGTTAGTTGGGGATGTTGTCCCATCAACCCATCCTGGAGCAAGATAGAGGCTTTCTGTATCAATTGTAGTACTCGCCTGTTATGTATTTCAAAGATGCTCCACTTATCATGCCGATATATGTTATGTTTATGTTTCAACTATATCTTCATGTTGCTATTCTCTTAATGATATGAAATTAGATGAATGTTTATGCCATGGGTCGAATTGGAGTCTCTCGGGGCTCTTTGTCCCGTGTTATGATCCGGATCTATGTTCGGGTCATGACATAACTTGAACCCTTACACGATTCTGACAACCTAGATTAGTTAAACAAGCTTTTAGCATGCAAATGGTACCCTAACACACCATAATTCGTTAGGCGGTGAGTCTCCTTTAAATTTATCCTAAAAGAGTTGTCACATGTCAAGTTTCACTTTTCACGAGAAAAATATAGCGTGATAAAGTCATGGTGTCACTACGACCTCGCCAAGTGGGTCAGCGGTCGATGGATAAGATGGAGTTTGGAATTCTAGTGAAGGTAACGAGTGAGGCTCACAGTTATCACTCCTCCTAACGACTCGTGATGTCCCTTGTTGGCATTGGTTATGTTAATTTTACCTGTAAATTTATATTAGTAATGGTGTTTTTCGTAATTCCTAATCTCTTAATCCTTAAACTACATCATGTTAAGCTCTGTTAGGAGGGTCTTAAGAGGGTTGGCCTATTCTAACCCTCCATTCTCTCCAATGTATGCAAGACTAGAGAATTCCATTGAAGATCGAGCATAGAAATTCTTCAAGTTCTCTCCGAATCTCTGGGAAGCCAAGGAAGGGGTGTAAATTTATTTTACCCAGGTATATATGGCCATGAATGAGAGTTTCCTTTCACTATCATGCCCAAATTTCTCCTCAAGTCTATGAATTCAAGTGTTTGATCTTATGGGGTTTTAACGCAAATTTATGAAATTCTCTATACTTTATTCATGGATCAATTCCCTTCATGTTTCTAATGATGCTTTAAGATTCATGGGAATATTTTATAGACAAATTAATTATAAATTCATGGTTTTAAGTTTTAGAAAAATTATGCCCAATTATGCAAGCTCTATGAAAAGTTGTTTATGGTCTGTGGTTTTCCAAAAGGAGATACCCAACATGAAAGAATGTTTATCATTTATCCATGTATGACTTCCATGATTTTGACTACCAAGTCTATTTTAAGTATGTTTAAGTTTGGGGAAGCCCATATAATTTAAGCATATTTTCAGTTGGATTCAGTTAGTTTTATAACAGTAGAACATCTGCTGCAAGGTTTTGAGTTTATACTCCCACTTTGGGATTGTGGCATGTTTGGAGCCAAGACTCCCGTATTCGTATTTCGTACTATGTATGTAATTTCCATTATCAACTTCATTGAAAAAATATAGTTTCAACTTCATTGAAAAATGATGGAGAGTACTTGCATATTTTGGAGCTGTCTAGCACGAGTAGGCTAGGGATTTAGGAAAACCTCACAGCCTCGAACTACGTGCCAATGTAGGATTATATAGTTACTTTGGGACCTCCCTTATGAGATTCCGAGCCCCGAATGGGCTTTCAGCTTGATATTGATATCATGGTAGCGCCCTTAGCCCTAGCAAGCCTTTGGATGGCTCTGCCCACTTGAGTGTAATAGTGCTGGGATCACGTCGCCCATCGTGATAGTGCCGATTATGACGAGTCTTGTTCCTCATGATCTCAAGCAGTGTTTTCGCCATGATATTATGTTTCAGCAGGTTTGGCCTAACAGTCAAGTTATCAGTTTTTTACTTATGAATATCATTTCGGCTTTGGGTCATTCAATTATTTATGATTCAAATTATGTTTACTCATGTTTTTAAATATCAACATGCGCTCTTACTCCTAAAATCTTATGATGTTATGAATTTGGCGGTGTGTATGTTTTCAGTTTAAATACTTAGCCTATTTTACCTAACTTGCAATAATTCTCAGTACATTCCAAAGTACCGGCTGCATATTTTATGTTGTATCATCTCATGATATAGGTTTAGACATCTGTGCTCGCCCCACCGTTAGCCGGCCTCCAAATCTTAATCCAAGCCTCCGTTGGTGAGCCCTTATCCTTCGAGTAATCTTTAGTTAGTTGAGTTATGCTATTTTGAGTTTCAGACTTCTAGTGAGCTAGTTGGGGTGTTGTCCTATTAGCTCGTCAGTATGTTAGAGGATTTTTTGACATTGACTTGTTTATTCAGCTTTGGATTCTGTATTGTGATGTTTCCATTAGATAAACATTTGTTATTCAAATTTCTACTATTTCGTAATCTCGGTTATCCATGTTTCTCATGTTGATATTTAGATGGCATGTTCATGACATGGGTCTACCTGGAGCCATTTTTTGTTCTAGGTTTTGTAACTTCGATCCAAGTTTGTTGCACCAGGTCGGCATTCAACTCCAATTTTATAAAATTATCTATGATATTTGTATGGGTCTAATCCCCTTATGTTCTAATGCATGATTAAAGTCTAATGGGAAGATTTTACACTTAATTTGAATATAAATTCATGATTTCAAGTTATGAGGAATTATGCCCTATTATGCAAGTTTATGAAAATTCAAGCTTATGATTTATAGATTTCAAATCTGGTGATGAGATATCTGTATGCAGCTTGAATGTTTATGTACTATCTAATATGAACTATGATTTTAACTCATAAAATCTATTTCAAGTATACACGATGTTAATTTGGGCAAACCCATGCAAGTCGATATGCTTATTATGATTTTAGCCAAGGCTAACAAGATCAGTTATGATATGTTTTGGAGCCGAAGACTCCCAATGTTCAGATTCAAGCTATGTTTTGAGAATATGATTATATGAGGAGTATATATATATTCTGAGAAGTAGTGTATAGCACTCGAGTAGGCTTCTGGGGTTTCGAGGTTCTCCAGTCTCATAAACTACGTGCCACAGTAGGTTTATATATATATATATATATTTGCGATCTCAAGAGTGCTTCCCCTGACCGAGGGCATATCGTGATATCACACCTATTCTCTAGTCTTTCCCTAGCAAGGCTTAGTATGGCTCTCATCCATGGGCAAGACATGGGATCATCATGCACTCACACATGGTGGTTATCTGTTATGACGAGTCTCCCATTGTTCCTCATGATTTCAATTACACGAGTTCATGACTAATGATGTTATGTTTTACTGCAGACTTGACCCAATGATTAGTTTATGAGCTTTTACTTGATTTCCGTAGATGACAAGTCATATGACCTTTAGAGAGATTTGAGAGCCAAACTTCCCTAATGAGAAGATTATCACCTTTGGAAGTGAACCTGCAGAATGTTCTTGTTGCTACAAACCTGGCTTGGGCACTATTGAGCACATCTTCTCAACTGGTCACTTTGTTGCATACGTTTGGAAGTTTATTTTAGATCCTTTAGGCATTCAATGAGAGCTAGTTCTTTAAGGAGCCTCTTATGACTTGATCGCATGTAAACAAATGAGCTTGGATGCTCATTTCTACTTATGACTCCTATTTTTGTGTGTTGGAACCTCTTTGAAAAAAGATGTGCTAGCAAATATGGGGACAAGCAGCCTAATCCTTCAAGAGACAAGTACTTCATCTTCGTAGACGCCTCCAACTTACTTGCTTCCACTTTTCCCTTTTATATCTCTTTGGCCTACTAATTGGATGGAATTGAGTACATTGGTGAAGTGTCAACATGAAACTAAGGTGATCAAGGTCCATTGGAACAAACCTACTCATCCTATAGTCAACTCAACATAGATGGGAGTGCACTTGAAAATCCAAGAAACGAGGGACCTAAGTGGGCATTCTTCAAGATTGCAAAGGAATTTAATTTTCTTTTATACCCCTAGGTATTGGTACAAAAAAAATAGGCAAAGATTCAAGCAGCTGTTTATGGGCTTCACTGGTGCATTCAAAATAGCTATAGTAGGGTTATTCTGGAGGTTGATTTTGAACTACTCATGAAGTGGCTCAATAACAACACCAAACCTCAATGGAATACATCCCGAGATACATCATAGAACTTCAAGAACTCATCAAGATATTGACTACTTTCAAGGCAAACATATGTTTAGAGAAGATAACTTCTTTATGGCAAACTCCCCTTCCAAATATAGCCGCGATTGATACACCATAACATTTCTACAATCTACAACAGCCTACCAGAAAAAGCAAGAGGTTATTATAAGCTTGATAAAATGGGTGTGGCAAACTTTAGAAGGACAAAATTAAAGAGAATAAAGAGACCCCCTTGAGCTTATATTTTGTTCTTGGTGCTTCTTTTACCAAGTCTCCTTATATAGATCCCTTTGTACCACTTTTTGTTTGCTCCATCCTTTCATCTAAGTTATATCTCGCTTAATTTTTAGCTTCTTTTGATTTTTCTTAGCTCTTTTGTGATTTTCATTTCTTACTAGGTAAGGGGAGAGTCTCCCCTTTATTTATGCTTTCCCTAGTTTCTTTTGTGTTTCATAGGAGTCCTCTCTTCTTAGGTGCTTAGTTTATAGGTTTTCTTTCTAGTATTGGGAAGGAGTTGGATATTCTAAGTAGGATGACCGACTTATGAACCACCATAGGATCGGAGGTAAGGTTTATGTCCCCCTACTTGTACATACTTTTTGTTTGTTTATTTATGTTAAGTGTTATACCCCGAAAGCCCAAAGATTAGACCCAGGAGTTTAAATGGAGAATAGTTGAAATTTGGCACCAGGCATCAGGATGGGTCGTGAGGTGACCTGTGAGATCAGCCCATGAATTGTGATGTGACTCCTCGTGGGAGGCCATAAAGGGGATGAATTTGAATTCTGAAATTTTGATCACCACGTATGACCACGGTAGTCGCGGTCGTGCCCCACGCTCGTTAGGTCAGTAATGGGGTGGGGTGAGTAAGAAAAGAGAAGGAAGAGGGCGGTAAACCTAACGGAAAAACCCTACGAGTCATGGTCAGTCACCACAATTCATTGCGGTGGTCATGGCCCGCCTAAATGAAGAATTTTTGGTATTAAGGCAAGGTATATATCAAGTGGGACCACATGTCGTGGTCACCCGTAACGGAATCTTGGAGTAACTCAGACGAGCCCAGAAGACTTGAATAGCAGTGTACTTCACGGATCATGCCACGAGTCGTGGCCAGAGAGGATGAGTCGTTAGGTCCCTTATTGGGACCACCTAGCAGTTATTTTCTACGAATTTAGTAAGGGCCATCTTGTAATTCATGCTTCTAAGGTCTAAACTACATTGTTTTGAGTTATGAATAAATTAATTTTTAAAGGGGCGAAGTTCATTTCCTAGGCCATTTTCATATTCAATATGCAAGAGTGATAGTCCAAAAGAGATGATCAAGGCAATCCTTTTCCAAGGTCTTTCTTCACTCTTTCTTCGTGGGGAATTCACAAGCTAGGGAATCATCCATAATCGTGTATATCCAAGTTATGAATGGCGTTTTTTTCACACCCATGCCTAATATCTCCTAATCTTTACCAAGTTTTGTTCAAACATCTTATGGGTTTCTTATCTAAACCTTGTGAATTCTAATGATCTATCCACAGGCTGAAGTTGAGGTTTACATGATTTACAATTCATATTTCATGAATTATGAGCAACATTCTACAACTAACTCAATTATAAATTTATTAATTTTCAATTTATAATAAATTATGCCTAATTATGCATGTTCAAGGATGAATTAAGTTACGATCTCTACTTCTATTGTTGATATTTATAAACCCATCATGATTTATGATTTGTAATATTGATTTATCCAACTACCCATTATGAATTTATGATTTTCAAAGCCTATACATGATTTAGAAGTATGCATGAATCTCATGATTTACTAATTATGTTTTGGTCGACTCACGGGCCTTACCCTCATGGCTAGTTCACGTATTTACGAGCATTTTTATGATTATCATGATTTAATTCCTTAGCCCATGAATCCCATGCATACTATACTCGTGAGCACTATATATATTTGGGAGTAGTATTTAAAACTGAGTAGGTTCAGGGCCTAGGTTTTGCCCCCGGTCTCAAAACTATTTGTCACCGTAAGATGATGGGGACTTTAGTGATCCGTCCCCTTTTTCCAAATGGGCCCTTTCAGTGTGATATCACTCCCTTCATGGTTCTACCCTTGAAAGGTACGAATACCCTCCCGATTAGGGATTTATAGGTCGGGCTCCATGTGTGCTCATATGGGGTATGTCAGTTATAAGAATCTCCCATCGCTCTCATAATTTACGTTTACGATTATGAACTTTTGCTCAAGTCATGTCTACAAGGGAAGCATTTATCTTGTATGATTGAAGCATTATATAATTTATGTATGCTTTGAAAACTCGAAAGCCTTATATTTTCAAAGCAATTTATGTATTGAGCATGTTATCCCACTCTCATGATCTCTTATGTGTTTTTATGTATTTCTTTTTTAAATGTCTATTTTACTTACCTTGCATACTCTGTACATTCCACGTATTGACCACATATTCTATGTTGTATCATCTCATGATACAGAACCACTTTCACGCTTAGCCTCCGCCAATGTTCATCTCAGAGCTTTAGCGTCCAGCTTCGGGGTGGGTCCTCATTCCCATGGACCATATGTTTATGATGCGTAGATGTCTCTTTAGTTTTCAGTTTTATCAAGTTATTGGGATGTTGTCCCATCACCAACCCATCTGATATCATAGGAGGCTTTTGACTACATGCGCACTAACTTTATGTATGTAGTAATGCTCCATTCACTATGTTATGTTAAGTGTTTATCTTTCCACTATATTGTTGTTACACCCCGTAAATTCCCAGCACATAGATGTCCTATTCGCGTGTTGGTTAAGCGTATTTGAAAGCCATACACGCTGGAAAAAGGCTCCGGAAAAAGATCGGATGAGTAGCTTTGCCGAACCATCAAGGAAGCTGAGCCGGGCAAGAGCCCCTCCACGATGGTAGCGTGTCACGGAGGTGGGGCCTCCGTTGGCTCCGTGACACGCTGGCCTTGATCGGGAAGGCCAAGTATATAAAGCCTCACTTGATTTTAATTCATGTCATTACATATCAAATAATTTCCAGAAACCACGAAAGGAACAGAGGCAGAAAGCAATGAAGAGTGAATGTAAATTATCGCCGGCCAAACGTAGTCCAATCCAAATTAACCTCATACCGCAGGTATTTAGCAAATAGGAGCATTCCTACTGGGATTTAGTTTCACGAAATTCGGCCGACAAACTGTCGAGCTGCCAGAGCTAAGGTAAGTGGAATTGCTCCAAATTAGCGTCAATGTGCTCCTAGCCTTAAAGTGAATACTTCTCCCTTCGGATTTCGAGAAATAGCAAGTTTTTTGATGTTTTTCGATAAGCCTAAGTTTAGCCATAAATATATCGAAAGTGACGTTTTCTTTCAGAATAGTGGTGTATTTTAGTCCTAATTGGCCTTATATGTGAATACAGTTGGGAGAAATAGCTGGAGTATTGATCGAGCTTCATCCGATAGTCAGATAACCTGGAGGTTAAGGTATGTGCCGCTTTCTTCATCAAGTTAGTAGCTTTAGCCTTGTATATCGGCAGTAAACTGTATTTAGTTCTCGGAGTTGAATATTGAGTTTTGTGCGAATTCAGCAAACCTATTTTGCGTTGTTATATCGTACTCAGTCCAAAAGATAGTAAAGCATGAGCCAAATGGCGAGTTAGCATTCCCGACTCAAGATAGCCGCATGTGATTAGCAAGCATGTTTTAGATTAATATGATTTATATTCGAATAAAAGTTAGCAGTTAAATCAGATGGACAGATGATATCTTAGCTACAGATTAGCCATTCAGACAGATGATATCTTGGCTATAGATTAGCCATTCAGACAGATAGTATCTTGGCTACAAATTAGCCATAGCGCTAGATAAAGATTACGTAATCAAGATAAAAGCAAAACATGAGAATCGGGAGTAAACACGTAAAGAGATCAATTAAGAAATCAATTCAGATAGTATTTTTCAGTTAAACACATGCTTGCTATATATGTGCTATTGTTTGTTGAGACTTACAGTCGTGAGGGCACCTTGTTGAGCGTCCTCGCCTCGGGTTGGTAATTGTTCGGTCAGTTCTTTCGATGACTACACGCAAGTATGTGGTCGAACAAGTAGCAAATGGCTCAAGTAAGTTGGAAGTATCGATCCCACAGGGACTGGAGTATGGGGCAAAATCACCCTCATGCCGAATTTCATCAGAATCCTAAAATGCGTATAATGAAGCAAAGAAAAGTTTTTTATTTTATGGTTTTAATTTTATACTAAGTCTAAACTCAATATACAGTGAGTCTCAACTATGGATATGTGAGCATGCCGAGGCTAAATGAACATGTAAAGAAATTAATTATCAACATACATGGTTTATCTTTTCCCTAGCTAGTCGGAACTCATGCCTATGGGATTAAAACTCGATTAACCCGGTAGGGGTATATAGATTGTTTGTTTGCTTCTGGCGCCATCCGGCTTATGGGTTGGTATTGGCTCTTGCTTGCTATATGTATATCTATTTATGTGCTGCTATACTATTTAATAGACAAAGCAGGCCACCGCGCTTCGGCTGCAGTACGCTCCTGTCTCTCATCAGCAAACACGTAAAGTCCGATCTCGCTCATATCGCTCTTCGTATCTGGCTATCTCCTACTATCCGCACTGTTTAGTTATGTTATTATATTCAGTTGTATTCAGTTGCTTTGCATACTCAGTACCAGCGGTACGACGTCTATTAAAAAAGATTACTTGCCTCCGGCAGTACTCATAGATGAGGAGGTGATCCTCATGATTCCAAATTTTTACTATAGAATCACGCCTCCTATCATCCGGAGCCCGATATTCAGAGGTGTAGCTCTTTTTTCTTTTTGTTGTACAGTATGGGTAGGCCGGGGCCCTGTCTGATCATTTCTATCAGTACTCATAGAGGCTTGTAGATTGTATGTATTTATCTCCCTGTGGTCAGTTGAGCCGTGGTGGAGTCGTGGGTATCAGTGTTCAGTGTTTAGCTTTATTGATCATGCTACGTGTGGGGCCAAAGTCTGATAGTAGTGGTGACCTTGTCGGTCACGTAGTTATTAGTAATCTTTATGTTGAGTTTCAGATGACTAGACAGAGCATGGTGGCCTTGTCGGCCTCTGCATAGGTTCCTTGCTATGAGTATGTTTCTGGTTAGCCGTTATTGCATACACAGTGGCTATAGGCCCAATCGGCCGGAGGCTGTATTTACAGCCGTTATATAGCCCGTTGTTTCCAGAAATCAGAAATAGAGTTATCCAGGCACCAATTGTGCTTAGGCTCACCGCTTAGTAGTCCAGTCCTACTAGGGAACCAGTGCCGCCATACCCCCCTGCTAGGCATGACAAACTTGGTATCGAGCAGGTTGTGTCCTAGGCAGTCTGCAAGCCGTGCTAAGTAGAATCTAATCTATGGATGTGTTGTGCACCACATACTATAGGCAAGAGGCTGCAATGCATGATAGGATGGTTACTCTTCTTCATTCGGCTGCTCTATAGAGCGGTGCACAAAGATAGGGTTGGAGTCCCTAAAAACTTACCATATTCTTGGTTACAGATACAAAGGCAGATCAGCAATACCCTCTATCATACAGGCAGAAGATTAGATACAGGTGGCAGGAGAAGGCACCAGCAGGATGCCTCAGTTTCATTCAGAGTCAGCCCGATCTCGAGGGCGATATAGAGGCTTTATCACGCCTTCCTCAAGCAATGTCCTCTCACATCGGGGAGCCGTTTGGCACGATACAACATTCCGATAGCTCCTTTGTATCTACGCCTCAGACCAGGAAGTTATAAGTGTAACGTACATACGAGTTGACTTATTTGTTAGATATATAAGATCTGATTAAGATAATAGACAAATTCTAATTATCGACTAGTGTGAGAAAGAGAGGGAAATGCGTGGATTCCCATATCAATCTTTTCAGATGTGGTACAGTTCCATGTCTTCATTTTGTTGCAATAAGAAAAGGCTATTCCCACCTCTTGATTTTGATTCCAGTACAGTAAAGAGGCATAAGAATTGAGGTGAGGTTGCCCAAATCAAGCAGTAATTGAAGACTAATGATTGATTCCAAGAGAAGTGTTAGAAAGCCGTAAAGAGCCCCTATGATTAAGTAAGTTGTGCGTACCTTCATGGTAATAAGCCGAAGAGCAAGACCGCTAGTTTACTCGAAGCAGGTGTAAAAGACCTTGCCAGTGATGAACACCAAGAATAGTCAAATTTGAGCTTCCAAAAATACCAAGTCCACCATAATACGCTAACAAGAAAGCAAGACATACTGCAAGATAATAGTTATGGTTTCGGTTGTGATACCGAAAGATAGGGAGGTCTGCGAATCAGATGGGTCTTACTGCAAGCCAGAAAAAGTATGAGCTGAGACTTGACCAGTAACCTTATTAACAATAAAAGGCATGTACCTTGAATCCTTAATTTAGCTTAAGCAAGATAAGGGGGGAAGCAAATATTTGTGAGTGTCAGCTTTTGTGGGGAAATTAGAATCACCCCTAGAATAATAGAATATCGTGTATTAAGGATTAAGCCTCAAACTGACAGTTAAGAGGCAATAAGATTGCAGTTCAGAATGCTGCGGTACGTCCGCCTACGGAGAAGTTAAGAAACTACCGACACAGAGACTTCGAATCTAGTGTGGCCTAGAGATAAGACCCAACGCATACCATGGACTCTCTTCAATATAATGCCAAGTAAAGGGGCCACAAGATTCGAATGTTGACCCCACATCACAAGAGTGGTAGAATTTCAAATAAAAGAGACAATAACTAAAGTGTATATGCTTGTTTGCTCTTAAGGGATGAAAATCCAATGAAATAGTAAGAGAAGTCAGAGATATCATTAGACCGTAAAAGCGGTATATCATGCACCGTATAAAATTTAGCAAAGCATGTCGAGATTACGTATCACTACAGAATTTAGTATGTATTGTATATAGTTGTTGATATGATATATGTACAGATAATGTATATGTCATGAGCAGCTGCCAATAGGGGTTACAATCACACAGATTCTGGTTAGCTGTTAGGAAATTTATACAAATCATTGCAATCAGCAGGACCCCTTGCCAAAAAAAAGAGAGAAGAGAAGAGAAGGGTGCAAGTTAAGTGTGATTTGCGTATGAAGCCATGTAAACTGTCTCGCCTCGCTTATTAAGTTAACAAACTTGTATATGTTGTTGCTAGATCTAGGCTTTGTGAAGCTTACAAGAGTTAGTAACCTCGAATCAGGTGGTTAGATGATAAGGGCGCAGCTAGATGGTCTAACGACTAGCCGGCGTCAGACAAAGGTGGAAGCATCCCTAAAGATCGAGAATATTGCATGTGCCAAAAACTGCACTAGAGACCGATTAGGCATACTTCAGAGGTTAGCAAACCCCAGAATTGTTCCAAAAGATGTTAAGTGGCCGTACATCATTTTCCCAGCCTTGTAGGTGAGAGTCGGCCTTAGTCAACCTAGCAATTATGGAACACCCCGCAAGTTAGCCGCCCGGGTCCGAGTCGACAAAACCCGTAAGGCACCCCAAGAAAGGGTCCACACCAAGAGTCGCGATGCATTCCAGTACTTCAGCTGGCTCCTTGTAAGGTATTCAGATACAGAGCTCCCAGCAGAAGGCCAACCTTTACGGAATGGCTCATAAGACCGAGAATTTCCTGCACAGTAGTATAAATCCAAGCGGATAGCTAACAAGGCGTAAGAATCCAGCAGTACACTGCTCGCGCAGTGTTTAACTAAGACAAGGAGATCGGTAGGTTCCTATGAAGATCCGTGACGCACGCTCTAAGAGTAAGTCCGATTAAGCCTAACTCTATAGTTGTTCAAGTAGAATAAACAAAGCAGTTAGATGCCCACAACTCAGCTTAGGCATGAGCTGCGCATGCTCGAGTAGGACATTTAGGGCATTGTTAGACTACTGCCACATTCGGGCCATTCAACCCAAACTATTCAGTTATTCAAGGTTATGCAGCCGACATAGAGGATCATGATCATTATCAGGATCCTCTCGACGAGCAAAGGCACAAGGTGCGCAGACGGTCGCTTAGGTTATCCTTGTTAGCAGCCTTAGCATGCGTCGTAAGGTCAGATAAGCTCTAGCTATACCGATAAATTGCCGGTTTCCCCGCATAATAAGCTAGTATGACCGTCAATTATATGCCGAGCTCTCGAATATGTATTTTGTATCAATTAAGAAAAGTCAATGTAGTAACAAAACGCCCTTAGCCATAAATATATGGGGATTTGGCGTATTTGTAGCCGAACAACGGAATTATCCAAGAAATATACCAATTAGCTAGCCTAGCCGTCTAGCGGAAAACAGAGGACAACAGAGCGGTAATTCCAGAACACCAAGTAAAGGTCATCATTACTGTGGAGGTAAAAGAATGGCAAAATGAGGACCCCCTCGACCGCTCAGCCTAAGGACATAATTCAGCAAGGGAAGCGCCTATTATATCTCAGATAACCTGAGGACGAAGTGCTGTTATGTAAAGGCCGCCCGTGTTCCGTATATTTGTGGCTCCACAAATAGACATGAATGAGGCACATTACGCCCCGCTATTCTCTCTACCCTGGTGCGACGAAATGTACCATGATATCAAAGAGAACTATCAGGCCGTATGAAAATAGAAATTGCCGACTTGTAGCCTGGGTTGTCCTAACCGCCAAACATGTGGAAGCAGAACATCAAACCAGCGGTTAATCTTAGGACATGGTCAGGCTCTCTAGAAATGGGAAGCAAGAATATGGATTTTGTGGCAGGATTACCCGTACCAGACGTAGACACGATTCTATATGGGTGATAGCTGATGTGTTAAAAACAACTCATTTCCTCGCTAGTGAAAACTACTTCGCCGAAGATTATGCCGAAGTTGTATATCCGAGAGATAGTTAGACTACACGGAGTGCCGTGATCTATCATCTCCAGATAGAGGAGCACAGTTTACAAACAGATTTTGACAAATAAGCTCGTAGAGGACTCTGGGAACGCAGACAACTTGAGTACAACATCCCACCTCGTACGCATGGACAGCCGAACGCACTATTCGGACGCTCGAGGACATGCTTTGGGCGTGTGTGCTAGATTTTGGGTGGTAGTCACGAGTATTTCCTCTTAATCGAGGTTGCTTATATTAATAATAGCTATCACCAGCTATCCATGGCACCCTTCGAGGCATTATACCCGGCGAAAATGCAGACGCGCTGGCTGGTTTGGAATTGGGAGAATCGCATTGACGGGCTGTACATTAATCAACAATAGAGAAGGTGAAGCTTATCAGAGAACGCCTACTGACTGCACAGAGCCGCCAGGAATCATATGCGTCGATGTGCGGGCGTGTAGACTCCAGAATTTGATGGGAACGACCGGGTATTTGTGAAGGTATCTCCGATGAAAGGAGTAATGAGATTTTGGCAAGAAAGGTAAGCTCACGTCCAAGATTTGTTGGGCCGTATCAGATTCTTCAAGGATAGGCCGAGTGGCATATGAGTTGAACTTGCCTCCAGAATTAGAATCCGTTCATCCGGTCTTTCATGTATCTATAGCCGAGGAAAATGCATAGGAGACCCGTCCAGAGCAAACCAAGACAGATATCCAAAAGCTGGCGTAAGAGTTGGCCTACGAAGAGGTTCCAAAGAGCTATCTTAAAGTATATTCGTGAGATTGAGAACCAAGGATATTGCGTCTTTCAAAGTACTGTGGCGCAACAGAACCGGGAGAGGAGATGACTTGGGAGGCGTGAGGAAGGTAAGGAAAACCAGAGATATCCTCACTTGTTCCAAGCCTAGTCAGCGACAGTATGCTAGTATTATTACCTATGCAATGCCTTATAGTTTGTATATTTATAAATGAAAAGCATCGATTTTTAGCTATCACATGAATACTATAGTATGGGTGGAGTACCTATATTGACTTTTCTATATTTCAGGTTTTTAGGATAGTCCATATTACAGGGAAACTCACCGAAATTTTCCTAGAAATAAGTTGAGTTAGCCGAGAAGTCCTCTAGATAGCGCCATCCGAGGATTAATGTTCTTAAGGGGGAGAATGTTACAATCTCTGTAAATTCCCTGTACATAGATGGCCTATTCGCGTGTTGGCTAAGCGTATTTGAAATCCATACACGCTGGAAAAGGCCTGGGAAAAGATCGGAGGAGAAACTCCGTTGTCGAACCATCGCGGAGCCGGGCAACAGCCCCTCCGTGATGGCAGCGTGTCACGGAGGTGGGGCCTCCGCGTTGGCTCCATGACACGTTGGCCTTGATCAGGCACAGGTATATAAATCCCCAACTTCGGTTTTAATTCATTACATATCAAATAATTTCCAAAACATCAAACACAATAATAACAATTATGACATATTAAAAATTGATTTTAAAAAAAAATTATCGCTCGATTACGCTGGCAAACATAGTCCAAATCCAAATTAACCTCATATACCGAGGTATTTAGCAGCAGGGAGCATTCCTACGGATTTAGTTTCACGAAATTCGGCCGACAAACCGTCGAGCTACCGAGCTAAGGTAAGTGGAATTGCTCCAAATTAGTGTCAATGTGCTCCTTGCCTTAAAGTGAATACTTCTCCTTTCTTGACTTTCTAGAAATAGCAAGTTTTTGACCGTTTTTCGATAGTTTCCAAAGTTTAGGCTATAAAAATATCGAAATGACGCTTTCTTTAAGAATAGTGGTGTATTTAGTCCTAATTGACTTATATGTGAATACAGTTGGGAGAATTAGCCGAGTACCGACTCGGCCGTCCGAGCAGTCGGATAACTCCGAGGTTAAAGTATGTAAAGCCAGTTTCTTCGGAAAGTTAGTAGCTTTAGACTTGTATATCATAGTAAACTCCATAATTGAGTTCCCGGAGTTGAATATTGAGTTTTGTGCAAATTGAGTAAACCTCGTTTTTGCGTTGTTATATTGTACTCAAATTGAAAGATAGTAAAGCATGCGCCAATGCATTGTTAGAATTCCCAAAAACTCAAACGATAGACAGTATGTGATTAGCAAGCATGTTTTAGATTAATATGACAGATATTCAGAATAAAAGTTAGTAAATTAAAATCAGATAGACAAATGATATCTAGCTATGACAGCTTGTATTCGTATTTTATGATATCTTGGCTACATTAGCCATTCAGACAGATAGTATCTTGGCTACAGATTAGCCATACAGTTAGATAAAGATTACAGAATCAGTATAAAAGCAGTATGAGAATCAGTTAAAAGTAAAGAGATCTAATAAGAAATCGTAATTCGATAGTATTTTTCAAGAAACATGCTTGCTATATATGTGCTTAGCGTTTGTTGAGACTTGGTTGTGTCGTAGTGGGCACCTTGTTGAGCGTCCTCGCCGCCCCCGGGTTGGTAATTGTTCGGTCAAGCTTGATGACTACAAATTTTCAAGTGCATGTGGTCGTAATGTGGCGCAGTAAGTGGCTCAAGTAAGCCGTATCGATCCCTAATGTGACTGGAGTATGGGGCAAAATCACTCCTCAAGTGTCAATTTACCGTAACTCTAAAATGCGTATAACAAAGGTAAAGAAAAGTTTTTATATTTTATTATCTAAATTCTATACTAAGTCTAAACCGAATATACAAATGAGTCTGAACTATGGATATGAGCATGCTGAGGCTAAATGAACATGTAAAAAAATTAATTATCAACATACATGGTTTATCTTTTCCCGCTGTTAGTCGGAACTCATGCCTATGGATTAAAACTCTCGTATTTAACCCAACTCAAGAATCATGAACCTTCCACCTACATTTCTGTGATAAGAAGAAATTCATGTTCTAGCCATACAAAACGATTCCACACTTGACTAATACGACTTTCGTGCATATTTCTATCCCGAAGGTAAATCAATTCTCAATTTTCCCAAACTAAGAAAGATCATATCCTACACTACAAATTCCCGCCTGTGCCCTCTCGGGTGAAACCGACTTTTTGGATTTACATTAACATTGGCTAGATATTAATGCAGTAAGAACAAGAATTAAATAGAACAACCATAGAAGAAAAGATGAAACAACCAAAGAATCAAAGCAATTATATTTCAATACAATTGTTCCTAACCTCAAAGAAGAATGAAATTAGCCACTCATTTGTGGAATAAACATCGTGTAATGAGTGTAAATCATACAAACAATTAAAAGAAAAGGAGAAAGGGATAGAGAAAACCCTAAGAATTTTCGTCCTCTAACTGCATGTAACCCACGTTCTTGCTCCACCAAGTCGAATAATTAAAAATGAACCTAAGCGTTCTATTTATACTGAGAGAATTTTCCTGAATAATAGCTAACGTGTCACGGAGTGCATCGCGGAGCACTGCCGCTGTGACACGGTGCAAACGCGGAGGCTCTCTAAAATTTGGCCGTCCAGGTAATTGGCCCCAACGTGGCACGGCATAACGCGGAGCATGCCCAGCCGTGCCACGCAAACGCGCACTTCACCGAATGTCAAGATCCGTGAAATTAATTCCAACGTGCCACGGCACGATCGCGGAACCTTTGGAAATTCTTGAAATTATATCTCCCGACAGAAATGCATCCGCGATGGTAGCGTGTCACGGCTCCATCGCGGAGCCTCTTTATTTCTGGGTTTCTCTTGGCCGCTTTCCTGCTCTCGCTCCCGAACCATCTCCGATTCTTCCTAACATGCATCTTAGCTACATAAAAAGTAGGTTTTACCTGCAAAACAACGCTAATCATGTTTTTTAGTATAAATTCACACTTTCCTACAATTTACATGAGAATGTACAAACATTGTGGGATAAACAAGGTGTAAAACGATGTATTTGAGCATCACTGGGGCATATAACTCCCGCCCTGCATCACCAACCCCACACTTAAAATCTTGTTCGTCCAGGAACAATACCTACACCATGCAATTGACATCCCCATCATGTATTACTTTGGCTCGACAATTGAAGCTACAAGCAGTCATACCGATTATTTACAGCTACAAGCAAATCATCAAGAAAACATGCATGGTATCATCATTATAATGACATTTAAACATATCAAGACCTCCTAGACATCACAAATCGACTCTCGACATCGGCAAACTCATGCACATTAGCTGACCAAGATATCCGACACGAACTTATTCTTTCGTCAAACATGTGCCTTCACAACATAAGAGAGTTTCCCCTGTTTTAATCACATGAACTCTAAAACACCATTCCCGAGGCATGTACACACACACAGTTTCGCTCACTCTCCCAAAAGAATTCACATGCATTGTGTCATCAACCATAAGCTTGCCTCTAGTGTATTACTCCACTAATATAAGGACGCGTGATGTAAGATCACGTAGGACTTAACGGGTTGTAATGTAAGCTATGGAACTAGTATATAATCGGGCTAACCAATAGTAACTAGCATCCTCAAGCGCTTTTTCAATACATCCCATCATATTCTGGGCGCGAGTTTCTTACTTCCTCCTCCCAATCTTGAAATCTTTCTTAATTACTTTTTCCAACTTCTTTACGCACCCCACATACTGTAGACCAACAACAAAGTTTAGTTATGCACTTTATTTTCTTTACATCCCGGCCAAAGGCACCTTTGACTCCTTTTCTTTCTTTTCATCACTTTGCTTTTTCCTCTTTTCATTTTCTTTACACCATTTCACTCCTTTGTATCGCCTCTTCTATTCATCTGCGTCTTCTATTTTTTTATTGAGTTTCGTACTCATAATAAGTATGAATGTTTAGGCTTAGATTCTCACGACTAAGTATAGTACTCGTTTTGATGATATTAGGAACTCTATGCTCTTGTAGTAGTTGAGAAAGTATGGCAGTAGAGTTCGAATAACTTGTAGCTGGAGTTAGCATTAAAAGCAAGTAAGGGTATTCTTATTCTATTTGGCACACTGGAATCCCATATCGACTAATAAGATTTCATAACAACATGATAGAGTGACATGTATATACTCCATTCTTGTTGCTTGAAAGTTTTGATAACTTGTCTTTGATATGTATATTATTACATCAAATCCTTATTCATATATAGTCAGCTGAATCGAGTTCTAAGAGTTATGTCGATATGTCTATTAGAAAGTTAAATCATTGTTCTTCTTTAGTGTCAAAATTTTATTCTATAAGTTAAATTAGTGTGTCAATGTCAAGTTGAATCATTCTTTGTGTGTAAGTTCTTTACTATGAGGCTTAGAATGGTATCGAAGAGTCTAGTATTACGAACTCCAACAATAGGTTAATACTCAAAGTATTACAATTGTATCATTTGATGCTTGACGAATCTCTAAGTCTTATGTAATATACCTCCATAATGTTATGACACCCATTTGCACTTATTTACTTTATGTCTTTAGACGATAGCCAGATATGGCATGACGGTATCATAAGTATTTTTTATTGAAAATATTGGTACGTTCCAAAGGCACAATGGCCTATAGATGTTGATATTTAATATGATGTTATTTATGAAACTGATACGACTCGACGGTATTTAAAGATTAGAAAAAACAATAAAAGAATAATGAATCTAAAAGATACTTCAAAGTTCCAAAAGCAACAGGTATATCATGTTTCCATATTTCTCTCATATGAGCTTCTATACTTGTGTTATATTATGTTATCTTAACAACTTTATTTTATCAGATTTATTTACATATTCTAATTTCCAAGTTGTACTTTTTATATGCAGCATTGAGGTCCCAAATCAAATCTTGTGCTTGTTTACTATTGCAATATTTATACATTATTCAAGGCTTTTTCATTGATCTTGGCATAATTGCGTGCCCAATTTCTATTTTATAACTTAGTTTAGTCTTGTTTGTCTATTTATGCACTTACATTATCATGTGATTTTATGTAAATTTGGGTATGTACTAACCAACATGATTAGTCCTTGTTTTTGTAGGTTAAAAATGCATTTGAGGAACTAATTTATGATGGGTGAAGTGGAGAAATGGAATGGGAAGCAAATTGCAAAAGTAGGCTAGGAATCATGCCTGGCAAGGCTGGCCGCGCAAGGTAGCGTGCCACGCCAATGCCAGGTGCGAGAACAATGCAGCAAACAGGCCGTCTGCGCGCCAACGCCGTGTCATGCGAGGCACATCTACGCACCAAGGGCATGTCACGCAGTCCATCACAGCTGCACAGGCAGCGTTCCACGCCGCCCATTACGGCAAGCTTCTTAGTCGAATGCCATTTCTTAGGTACTTCCGTTCTTTCGTGATATCTCCGTGTCACGGAGGTAAATTGGCGCGACCATCTCCGTTACACGGAGCCATTCAATGACGGGAAAAAATTTTACATTCCCTATTTACTATAAATTGAACCCCTAGCTTCTAAATCCTTTTGTCATGAAATATTTTATGAAAACCGTAAAGGAGTGAAGGGAGAAGTGAACAAATCATCTAGAGTTCACCAAATTTACCTTCTCTTTTAATCTATTCTTGTGGCACATCAATAAATTACGTTTTGAGTATTTGTACTTTAACATGAGTGGCTAAAACCCTTCCTCTAAGGTTGAGGCTACGTGATATGATTGTAACTGCATGAATTTGTTTTGGTTTGAGTTGTCAATTGTTGTTTTGTCTTGCATTCTAATTATAGTTGTTTTTATGCATGATCACCATGAAAACAAATGCGCTAAGCTTAGGCAAAAGCTCGAAAGAGCAACCCTAGGAAAGAACAAGAGAATGTAGGGAGAAAATTCTTATCATTTGATATGATTCGCAGATAGGATAGAAATTATACCTAATTTGTCTTGCTTGGTTAATAAAACGGGATGATAGTAAGACACCGGCTTAGAATTGTCACTCCACCACTGAGGAAGTAGTTGTGAAACTGCCGAGTTAAATGATTAGAGGGATGAAAGTCCATAATCAAGAGCATAAGCCCCGTAAAACCACATCGATGTAGTTGAATTTCCCACGAACTATAATGTCACCTTCTCGCTCAACGATGTAGTTGTAAGGCTAGTTTGTCGTGTTTAGAGGCTCAAGAAACCATGAACAACATCGCATTTTCAACTATGTGAGACAACAATTAATAATTTCATACTTGAACCATTACAAAGGGTAGCATTGCATGATTATCCAGCCTTGGCTCTAGTTGCTTCTTATATTGTTTCAGAGTATTTCTGTGACCACCCCTAGATTTAAATAGAATTTATCGAAAATATTTATAATAAACACTTGTGAAAGTTAATATCACACTTGAACTTGATAATTAGCTTAATTGGTCCAGTCCCTGTGGATTCGACATCCGGCTCTTAAAAGAGGGCCACTTTATTACTTGTAAGACCATATACGCTTGCGTGTGCACTTGGGCGCAGTCACAATAAGTTTTTGGCGCCGTTGCCGGGGACTGGCGAAGTTTAGTGAATTTTTCTATTTTTGTGTGATTTTTAATTTCCTTAAGTGTTGAGAAACTTGGTCTTAGTCTTATATATTACAGGTGACAGGTTGTTCTTGCAGAGTTGGCAAGGAATAGAGAGCTAGTGGAACCGTTGCTTGAACCAGAGCGTCAATTTCATTTACGCAGGAGGGAAGCTCTAGAGCAAAAGCTAAAGAGACTTCAAGAGAGGGTACAACAAAAAAAACCAGCAGGACAAGCAAAGTTGTCACCTGAGATCATGGCAGCCAGACCAGTTCGCGAAGTGGCAATCCCATTAGCGACAAATGCGAACTCTAGTATTTGTAAACCGAAACCTGGAGGGAACTTTGAATTGAAGCAGAATATGGTGCAGCTATTACATTCTAGTGGTCAATTCACTGGGATGGCACATGAGGACCCGCAGAAGCACTTACAGAACTTTCTTGAGATCAGTGACACATTTGTCCCCGTCGGAGTGTCCACAGATTATGTCCGATTTGCCCTCTTCCCATTTTCATTGTTGGGGGAGGCAAAGAGGTGGTTGAAGTCTTAGCCACCGAACTCCATAACTTCTTGGGATGATTTGGCAAAGAAATTCCTTATCAGATTCTTCCCGTCAGGCAAGACTGCCAAACTTAGAAGTGAGATATTGAGTTTCAAGTAGAGGCCAGATGAGAACTTGTATTTGGCTTGGGAGAGATTCAAGTCATTACTGAGAGACTGTCCCCATCATTAGCAATCCAATGAAGTGCTGGCCCATACCTTTGTAGAAAGTCTAGACCCACACACAAAAAATTTACTAGACTCTGCATCGGGTGGGCAAGCCTTAGAGAAGACTTATGATGAGCTGTACACTTTGTTGAATAGCATTGCTCAGGGAAATCTAGAGTGGCACAGCGAGGCATCAAGAGGGGCAGGAAAGAGAGCAGGGCTGATAGAGGTAGATGGTATGAATTCCTTGGCGGCACAGCTAGCGTCATTCCAG